>MU787321.1:1011-25166 GCA_026770625.1 Nicotiana glauca
AGTTGAAAATAATGTAACACAGAGTAATAGTGAGCAATAATGTGCAGAGAAGTGAGCAATAGCACGCAGAGAGTATGCAGAGAAAAGGGCAGCAGTATGCAAAGAAGTGAGCAGTAGGTAGACCAAAGCAAGCAACACAGTAGAGGCCAACAGGGTGGTAAAAGTGACCAGGATCACTCAATCTTGGCTTTCAGCCAATTGAGTAATTAGCATTTAACAGGAAAGTGAAAGAAGTTGTGTAGAAACAATAGAGAGCACCAAATATGTTTGTGTGAAAGAGAGAGAGTTCAGAGTAATGAGTTTATTCGTGTCTTGTATGTGAAGAGAAGAGGAGTACTTATATTTTTTTTTGAAAACAATAGAGAATAGGGTAGTAAGTATATAATTATAGAAACTGTACCAAATTGACTCAATCACAGGACTTAATTCAATTAAATCTGGGATTCATGATTCGAATGGGAGTACAGGTTATCAAGTAAGGAAAAGAATCAGTCAGATGACTGATTTTACCATAGTAAGAAGTAGTATGAAATAAGTATGCAATAAGGGCTAGATACACAATGCTTCAAACAAGGAAAGTATATGCTGAATACTTAAAAAAAGACGTTTAAGTGCACAAATATGGTAAGCATGTAAATCAACTCTGAAATTAGTCAAAGAATCATAGACAAGACCAAAATCAGAGGGAATCAACGCCAAGTATAGAAAGCAACTCACAAGTAAGGAAACAATTTGAAAAATCAATGTAAGAAGCATTAAGGAATACACATACAAATTAGGGATTCAAAGAGATGCTCGGAATTAACAGAATATTCAGTAAATAGAAGCATTTAAACTTATTTAAACACAATAGTCTCAAAATTAAGAACCCTAGGTAAGAAATCACATAAAACAGCAGGGAGTCGGAACCCTAGCAAAGGTCTAAAGCATGGAACTCAGAAACAAACAGATTTATAATATAATCAAGCATATAATCATAGGAATAATCACATAACACTCAAAGAAACAGAAAGTGTAGTGATTTTAGAAGGGGTCGAAAACCCTAGTTTTGAAAAGAGGAACAAGAGCGTTTAAAAACTTGAACTAATCGAAGGTATCAAGTGATAAGTAGTGTATAACACAAAGATTAAACCAGAAATCGTTTAAAAAGACATGGATTAAGAGATTTAGACAAAAATTAGGGTTTGCAATAAAATCAGTGAGGTAAGGAACCTGGCTGCGAAACTCGTTAATAATGGAGTTTAAAGCAACATCGGACTGAAACCCACCGGAGAAAGGCCGGAGATAAGCCAAGCGAGGCTTTCAGGGACCGTCTTTCATGGTAGATGTCTCTGGAGCTTCAAGTCTCAGAGAGAAGCAATGAGATGAGGTTTCGTGGCGACTAAAGGTCGAGAGAAGTGAGGATGGAGTTGGCCGGAGAGGCAATGAAACCCATCGGAGAAGAAAGAGAGAGCCAGAAGGTTCTAGAGAGAAGGGAGAGCAAATGTTAGAGAGAGAGAGACCGATCTCTTTGCAAATGAGGGGTCAAGGGTGGGGGTCGTTTGATTTAATTTAGGTAATATAATCTGGACCGTTGATCTCATTTGATCAACGGCTCAGATTGAATCAAGGCTGGGTCGGGCTAACGGGTCAGGTCCAAATTGGAATGTGGGTTGGCTGAATTGGGTTTAAATTTGGAGTGAATTAAGGCTAAAATTGAAATAGAAATGGGCCAGTTCTTAAATAGCCACTTTCTCCCCTTTTTAATTAATTAAAATAGTTAAAAATAATTTAATAACAAATTAAAAACACTGAAATAATATATAAATAATAATCTAAAAATATTAGGAATAATTTTACTATCACAAAATACAATTAATTACAAAATAGGCTACAATTGCAATTATATACAATTTGGCTTAAAAGATGCCAAATAAGTTTGTGAAAATATGAAAAAAATCATATTAATTATGTTTTGATATAAATATGAGGATAAAATAGGTTATTCACCAAAACAATAATTTTTGGGAATAATTTTGGGATTTTTGTGGTATTAAAATAGGCGATAAATTAGTTTTAAAAATCGTTAAAATACCAAAACTCATGGGTGTGCTCATATATGCACATATACGCTATTTTGGAAGTATCTTGGGGTATAAGAAATACATAGGAAAAAATTGGGTATCAACAATTATTGGGATGGATTGGCTGGCCTCTTGTTATGCTATAGTGGTTTGTTAGAGGAATATTATTCGTTTTAACTTTCCGGGGGAGCCTATTGTCGAATGGGAGGGCGATATTGCAATGCCAAAAGGGAAGTTTAAGGCTCGAAGGATGATCACAAATGGTTGTTTCTACCATTTGATAAGAGTGCAAGGTATGGAGGGGAAGCTTCCTACCCTTCAATCAGTTTCAGACGTAAGTGAATTTCATGATGTGTTCCTTGATTCCACCCGAGAGGGAGATTGAGTTTGCTATTGATATGCCACCCAATACGCAGCTGATATCGAATCTAGGAGACTGTGAGATTGAGTACTCTAGGAGTGTGAGTACATGAGTTCATCTCTGAGATACATTGGATTGATATGCACATATGACATACATGCATAGAGATACATTCTTGTCATGTTGTATGGTATCACGTCATTCATGACTTCTTGCACATATTGACATGCAGTCATAGAGATGTATTTTCCTCATTCCATTTGAAAATGAAACATTTACTTGTTGAAAGCTTTTTGGGAAAAATTTCAGTTTTTAAACTTACTTATATTTTTGGTTTCGATAAAAGATTTGGGTTTTCACTGATATACTTAAAAAACAGGCCTATTTTTTGGAACTGAATGAC
Organism: Nicotiana glauca; assembly: GCA_026770625.1. Taxonomy (NCBI): domain Eukaryota; kingdom Viridiplantae; phylum Streptophyta; class Magnoliopsida; order Solanales; family Solanaceae; genus Nicotiana; species Nicotiana glauca. The sequence goes on from MU787321.1 coordinate 3,839, forward strand.
TGAGCATTTTATCTCTAAGTTACTTCTTTTATTACTTTCATTATGTTGCTATGAGTTGTTGTTGGCTATTGGTGTTGGACTCCGATCTTTGTTCCAGCTCGTCACTGCTTTCAACCTAAGGTTAGGTTTGTTACTTATTGAGTACATGGGGTTGGTTGTACTCATACTATACTTCTGCACCTTGCATGCAGATGTTGGCTATTGATGTTGCTGTGATCGACGAGAGGTGGATTTGAAGATGTACTTGCGTTCCGGTTATAGTTGACTCTTGTTCATGGTAGCTCTAGACTTATGAAAATCTGTTTATGTATTATTCGGATAGATAATGTATTTTTATTTCACACAAGCATTTTCAATTCTAATATTAGAAGCTCATAATATTTACTACTAGTTCGTAGGGAAATGTATAAGACTGAGATTTTTTTCTTTTACTTAATTGTCTTATTGAATTTCATTGGAATTAGGTATAGGTTAATTGGCTTACCTAGCGGGTTGTGTTAGGTGCCATCACGACTAGTTGGATTTTGGGTCGTGACAAGTTAGTATCAGAGCTCTAGGTTCATAGGTTCTACGAGTCATGAGCCAAATGTTTAGTAGAGTTTTGTGGATCGGTATAACGATGTCCATACCTATCTTTGAGAGGCTACAGGGAATTTATGATAAACATCCCATCTTTCTGCCTTTATCATGACACATTGATTCAGCTTGAAATGACACACTTGTATGCGCATGTGAGCACTCGGTATCAATGCTGTATTGATGATTTATGATTCCATGGATGAGGTGCAAGATGTGTTTCTGTGTGCTAATGAAGGGCCAGTCTGGAGGACTTGAGGCCGGGTTTTTGACGGTAGCTTGAGCACGGTATTCGGGTTGTGTGAGCGCGGGCATTTGGACTTATATGTCCAGTAGCGTCCCTATGAGTGGAATTTATGACTAGATAAGTGGTCGGATGGCTATATGATAAGTATGATGTGGTTGCGGGATGTGTTCAGATAGATTAAATGTGACAAGAAGAGTTTGCTTGTGATGTAAAAAGGACTATTTGGTGCTTGATTTCTGTCTTGATATAACATATAGTCTCAAGTTATGGGTGTATTTGAGGATCTTTCATGTTGTTTAACTGTGGAATGAATTAGGTTCTCCTGCCTTATTGGTGAGTTCAGACTTAGGAAGATTAAGTGATTTCATAGTAGTTATAGCTGTGAAAGGGTATAAAGAGATATCAGTTCGAGGCAAGCATGTGGGTTATCTCCTGCGGGGTGTCCTGAGGATGTGTAATCCTTATGTTATTTTGTAGAGACTTCTCTTTTACTAGTGAATTATATGTGTTGCAATTTGAGTTTGTATCGCTTATGGAAGTTGGGTTGACTATTACAAGGATGAATGCGAGATTTGCAGATAATTTGAAGTATTAGGTGGTTTGCATTACAGGAGCTCATGAAGAATTTAGTTGAATCTCACTATGATATTATGGCAGTAATAGAATATGGGCATTGTGAGTTATTTTGTGTTTTGATCTATGGATTTGGGACAAGTGGAAGAGTCTGCTATCGACTATTTGATTACATTGTTATGTGTTATATTGGTTTCGATTTGAGGTATACTTATGAATCAGTTATAACCTAAGAGGTTGAGATCGGGGATGACTAGAGTAAGGGAATTTCTGGATAAGGGTTGTATTACACATTATGGGTATATGAAAATCACAGGATGATTTTAGTTTGTTATTCGAGATGGTTGTAGTGTGAATGGAGTAGGGATTCACTCGGTTTCTTATAAGCGTGCGTTACTTCTTTTGGTATTATTTTGCTAATGCGAGCACAAGTCGTTCGATCGTTTGGGCGGTGCAATTGAGATTTGAGAAGAGTGGATAACTCTCGGGAAGGTTTTAGTGGGTTCAAGATTTATATATAGCAATTGAGAATTTTTCAGATTTGTATATGGCTAGAATTTATGATTTAAGTTGGATGGTGTCGAGATTTGTGGAGTTTCTATACCATTATGGATTATACACTTCAGTATCAAGGAGGTAAAGGAAATAGTTTTAGGTTCACATAAAGTCTCTTCAGAGTGGGTGTATCGATTGTGGTTCTTTGGGGTGCTTAAGAGAGAATTCAGCATCTTATGGGCCTTAGGGCAGTATGGTTTTATTCTAGGATCTCTTGTATGGTGAGCTTTGTTTAAGAATCGTGATGTTCAGAAAAGGAGAAGTGTCAACTTGAGGGTAATTCGGAGGAACTCAGAGAATTAGGACAACTTGGCAGTAGGTTGGATCAACACGGTAATGGATATGATTGGATCTTTTGGTTATTATGATGTGGTGGTGTTTCATGGCAATGCTCTTGGGTTTTGGCGGCCCGCGTGGCTTAGTGGAGTTAGAGAAATTCGGTTCTGATGGTTTGTCTATGTGCAATTATTCTAAAAAGTTCTCGATGATTTCTATCACGGTTCGAGGTGGATATTTCCTACAGCGTGAGGAACATGTTGCATATTGTAATTTTCTCCCGGGTGAGATCAAATGGAAGGTTCCTAACTAATTGAGTATGTAGTTCACTTGTGACTCGGAGCGGATTATGAGATACTCATACTTTTCATATGATGGTATGATAGATTTGGTGTGTTGTGTGGGATCAAGATTTGCATGTGCAAGGTCACAGGTCAGTTTTGAAGAGAAGGACATAAATTCTTAGGAAGCATAGACGGTTTCAGATGACTAGGTGAATGATATTACTATTTGGTATTGCTTGAGGAGAGTGTACATTTTAGAAGGCGCACTGCGTTTTGATTTGTGGATACTTCATTGGTATTGTGGCACTCTTCTGGTTGATCGATTGCTGATTTTTAGATATTTCTATGAGGCTGTTACACCCCATATTTTTGTACGTGGAGTACGTCGTAAGTCAATTGATGTAAGCTTAGAAATAAGATCATCTTTGAAAGTACATAAAGTAAGTTAATCATGTTAAATTGGAGGTTACAAATATTTAAGATCATGAATTACAAGCACCAAAAGGGTTGGAAGACTTAGAAGCTAAATGAATTGCAGAAAATACGTTTTGTCGAAAGTCGACAAGTTGGAATGTTATAACATAAACTTTTGGGGTTAGACTAGGGTGATCAAGTTGATAAGGAGGTTATGTTATGAGTTATTTTAGTCTTATGATAGTCATTTATTATGTTTTGAAGTAAAGCGAGTAGTGGAACAAAAGTTGGCAAAGAACATCACAAGTTACATTCATAAATATGCTGAAAATTAGGTCAAATGTAACCGAGCATTTCTCCCAATGTACTTGAAATTACAGGATGATCTACCCACCAAATTTAGGATCTATAAATCTAGTTTCTAATGAATTAAACCATTCATTGATTAAATATTAGAGTAGAGAGATATTTTTTTTTTCGCGAGGCTGCGCAGGCTAGTAGGTGACAAGTAGTTGCATCACCTACTTGCCAAAAGGAGAGGCCTCAATTAAAAGCTCCTAAAGTCGACCAAGAGGGGAATTTTAAAGGCTTATTAACTCATTTATTTCACTCATCTTTCATACAACAAAAACCAAATTGAACCCTTGCAACTCCTCCCCTAAAATCTCACACAAACCCTAGGTTATTTCAGGTGTTATGATGTGATTCTAGTACTGAAAACCCTGGACAACTTGCTAGTTTCTGTTTCTCCTTCTTGTAGCTGCATTGGGGGACTAATTTCTGATAAAGAAAGACTAGGGTTCATAGGTTCTACTCAGTCTAAGGTAAGGTTATGCTTTTACTTCCATTATTTATACTTGAACGAGTTGTAACTCGATCGTAAAGACTAGACCTAGCGAGTTTCGAAAGAGTGGTATGTTGTTTGTTATTGCATCACTATTGGCTGGTTGTGAACTTATTTTTAAGTTTAATTCATGGTTGGTTTATAGGATAAGAGGCTTAATTATGTACTATGTTTTGTGTTGCTCAATTTGAAAGAAAAGACAAGTCGAAACATGTTTCAGTAAACTGAAAAATCAATTTTGAGTTGCTGAACTTGTGGCTTTGTTTTGTGGGCTGTTTTTTATTGCTATTGGGCTGTATCTGTTGCTACTATTTTTTATAGAGTTTGGGATGAGAAATGGTGTGTAGAAACACCACCTAATGGTAGGGTGGTTTCCTGATCGTTCTTCGTTACATTTTCCGGTTGTTTGACACTACTAGGGTTGTCGTTTTGTGTATGAATTGATTGGGGGTGTGTGTGCTATTTTGTGGTATTTTGTGATGGATATAAGGTTGGAAAATGATGTATACACGTTGTTATTATTGTGTTCTTGTTATTTTTGGTATTATGTCAAATTAGGAGGAAGTAAAGATTATGGGGGAGATGTTGCCTGTTTTATTATAAAATAAGCTTGTAGTTCATTGTGTGATAGTTGTACCTTCCATAACTTGATCATAGTATCGTTATCGTTTGTTGTATATTAAGGTTAAGCGAGATGAGTTTAACGTGGTTATTGGACAGATTGTGATAAGGTATGTTAAGCCTAAACCTTCCTTCATTTTGGCATGATCTCGTAACTACATGTGTTTAATAACGAGACATAAAGAGAAGTTCATACTCTTGAATTTATGTACATTATCCTAGTCTCATAAGATACAGTATTCTCCCTTATTGAGACTTTATATTCAATTGAGTATTTTCTTTTTCAAGTCAAGAGAGCAGAGGGTCTATATATAGATATATATATACACACACAGTATTATTGTATTTTTACCACCATCGAGCTATAATCGGTGGGCAGCCCCTATTGGGCAAACTCTGATAAGATGGTAAGTTATATACTGAGCCTACTGTGGTCAAACGCCTATGAGCGAGCCTAAAATGGTCGAGATACAGAGCCTATTATGGCTGAGCGCCTATGAGCAAGCCTACTACGGCAGAGCAGCTATATGTATCGAGCCTTATAGGGCAGGAAAACTATTTTACTTACTATATTGAGAGAGTTGAATCAGTATCAACGGGTAAGCATATATTTAGATCATCTTTCACTCCTAGTTGCTTTCAGTTATTATATTATCAGTTCAGTTTCAGCTTTCAGTTATTCTGTTGCCTTATATACTCGGTACATTATTTCGTACTGACATCCCTTTTGCTGGGAATGCTGTATTTCATGCCTGCAAGTCCTGATAGATGGCTGAATAGACCTACCCAGTAGACAGAGCCAAACATCAGCTTGGTTGGTAAGCTCCACTTCCTCGGAGTTACCAGGTCTAGACTATGGAGTCCATTTTCTTATACATGTTGATGGGTAGGTTGAGGCCCTGTCCTAATCATGATACAGCCATCTCTAGAGGCTTGTAGACATGTCATATATATTTTGTATATTAGTAGATATTCATGGCGGCTTTGTCGGCCTACACAATTATATATATTAGATTTTGGTTATGTTTACCCCTTATATGATAGAGATGATATTTTCAGATGATTCAGAATATGGCCTCATCGGTCTAAGTTGAGGGTTACCCCTTAAGAGTTCACAGTTACAAAGTGATACGCTCGGGATAAGTATGGCATCGAGTGCCGCCCATATTTCTACAGGTTTCGAGTATGATAGAGGCAGGGAAGAATTAGAGAAGTATTCCTCATGGGATAATTATGTAAGAGAGACGTGATAGCCGTTCTAGTGGTGGAGTTGGGATCAGATAAGGTGATTTATGTGTTTATGGATTTGGAGAGTAGAGTTCTCAAAAATAGATTATTTTGTTATTGTGGAGTGTGAAGATGTGGCCAAAGCTAGCCAGATGATAATATGCTTTATGGTTCAGTCATTGTGGACTTTCGGAGGGTTATGTATCTATTTGTGGGTGACCACAGTTGATTTGGGGTCCATTGGTAGGCCCAATGAGGATGTGTGTTCTACATCGGGTTGGATTGGTTGACTCCGTACTGCTGTTGTTGAGGGATGTGCAATTTGGTTAGAGTTGAGCTTATTCGTGTTCTGAGATGTTCTATGAGTTACCCTTCTATGCTACGAGGGGTTGTGATTCGTTCATTATACACATACATGGTGCGGATCTATTTGGGCCTTATAGTGAAATTTGAGCGAGAAGAATATTAGGGTGTTGAATGATTGATTAAGCATTGTCTATGTTTTTTCAGGTTTGTGTGGCATTGTGACATTTGCTTCTCCATGGTTATGTTCATGCACCTTCGGTACTTGATGTCGAATTGCGCATGGTTATTGATTTTGATCATGGTGGCTTGAGGTATTTCATATGGGCCAATGTTTGAATGGGGTCGCGCATTACGACAGAGTTATGTTGAGATATGATCTTTTGTGTTAGATTCGGGTGTCTTGGTGCTACTATGTATGATGGGTTCGTGGCATTGCGGTTGTGGTGGTGGTGCTCGTTGAGCTTGCGGGATGATTTTCTCATTTAAGTTATCTTTCATTTTTGGGTGCATTGAGTTATTATGTATTGGTGCACGGTCTACAACTCTAGGTTGTATTGGTGTTGCGTGTCAATAGGATGTTTGTGTTTGACGAGATGAGGTTGTTGGACCTAGGATGAGTGCTATCGGATCTGATTGCAGTATATTTGGAAGGACAATATCGGAAGTCGGCTTAGAAAGTGGTAATCGTTCTTGTCGAAGGAGGGAGAGTTCCATGATTTGTTGATTTGATAAGTGGTTATGAGTTTCTACATGTTTCTTTCATCATCGGCAGTGTACGAAGTTTTTAGAAAGATGTTTTATTTGATATAAGGTTTATTATCGGTATTGGGTTGTTCTGAGCAACTACTATGATTGAAATTTTTTCTACGAGTATGCGAGTTGTGTGGTATGTCATGTGGGTACATCTTGGGTTGTGGGTATGACTTGATATAGCCTGTTCAGAATTACATAGTGTGTAGATGCGAGGTTCGGTTATTGTAGGAAATTTCGGATATTGGAAATTGGATTATGTGGTTTATGGGCTGAGGTTGAAGTAATGATCTTCAGTTATGTTGTCCTAAATGGAATAGGGTGACGTGTAATCACCCCTGGGTATGTGCATGGTAAGGTTACACCGTGATTTTGATGGCCTTGGAACGACTCTTGGCACGTTCGAGGACGAACGTATGTTTAAGTGGGGGAGAATGTGATAACCCAACCGGTCGTTCTGAGCATTTTTACCTTGCGTAGTATTTTGAGGGTACAAGTATCTCCGCATGATGTATTAGGACTTATGTGCAAAATTTGAGTTCATTCCGAGTTGATTTGATATGTTTCGGTGCGAGTTTTTGGAAGTCGAAAGTTTGAAAGTTCATTAAGTTTGATTTGAGGTGCATTTCATTTTTTTGATGTTGTTATGTGATTTGAGGCCTCGAGTATGTCCGTGCTATGTTACATACGGTGTCCCGAGGGTCACGGGTGAGTTTCGAATAAGTTTGGGCTGTGTTGTGCTTGTTTTTCTTATGTTTTGACGTAATTTTTTCAATCATAAATTGTACCACATTAAACAAATGAGCTCCATTTTCTGTTTTGATTGAAGCATTAGATCCGTATCGTAATTATGGAGCCATAGTAAAATGAATCATCGAATTTGGACATCATATGAGGATTTTATGGTCATTTTACTAAGAATTGGATTACCAAATTTTTCAGATTAATTACGAAATTGTCACTGGCTTCGTATTTAAAAATCTACACTATTTTCAAATATTAAAACCAATATATCTCCTTTATTATAAGGTCAAATGGAGTGATTCAAAAGCCTAACTTGACTGAAATTTCACAAGGAATCCATTATCATAAGTGAGTTTCAGGGTCGTTTGGCACACAAAACGAGAAAGAACAGCTGGGCAAAATATTTAATGTTTATTGGTCATATTTTGAGTTAGGGAGCTCGAATTTGGACAATTTTTGGAGGAGATTTTTACCAGATAGATGGGGTAAGTGTTCTATACTCGATTTTGGTTATATTTCATGAATCCCTCTTCATTTTTGGCATTTGATTGATAATTTTGTTTTGAAGCAAATACTCCACTAGGCATGCTGCTTAGTGGCTAATATATAAATAAAATCCCAAATAGGGTCCAAAAACATACAAGATGTCCAAAATACTATAAAGTATGCAATAAGCTACTAGCTACTACTAAAGCCAATAGGCTATAACTACGAGAACTAGATATTACAACATGAAAATATGGGTGATCCAATCTCCTGTTAGTGTCAATGAGTCCAATGACCATAGGCAAATACCAAGTAGCACCTCTAAAGCTCTCACCAGGCGCCAGGGTATGAATTCCACAGGTAACTATGGACTCCAAACAGCTACACCAATTGATTGAGATCAGCAAAAAACCTCCAACCTTCCTTTTGATCATATATGTTTCATACCAATACTAAAAACATGCATACTGAGTTATCATCTCCAGAATGAGTGTGTAACACACTAATACCACTGAACCATTGATCCATGTAACGATTCCTTTGTGTGTGTCATGTACTTATGAGTAGCCATTGAGCTAGGATATCTTGGATTATCTGTAGCAGTTCCTAAGTATAGCCAGCATAGACAGCTGAATCCTATCAGAACTATATAGTCTTGATCTTTCATGAATGTTACTACTACACTCCCATAATGAGCATGATTGCATTCTAATACCACTTGGGAATGTAATATCATTCTCTTGAAGATAACATGTACCACTTCAGTTAATTATTTCTCATTTGGATTTGTCCTCATAGTGAGCTGCTGCACCATCAAGAATCTCCTTCTCACACAAATCTTATGCTCTATCAAAGTACCATCAGAATGAGCATGTAACCATGCTAATACCACTGATAAGTACCTTAATAAAACACAATATAGAACTAAGAATAAATAAGCAGCTAGGTGCAGAATCAGACCATATGATATCATTAATCAAGTGCTTTTCTTTTTGCTAATATGATCCTAAGAGTAGGAGTTTGTGATTTGTCAAGATTGATTAACCTCCTCCCTGCACTAGGCAGTTCAGAGAATGCATGAAACTCTAATGTACCTGCAAAAGAAAACACAATGTTAGCTATAAAATCTGCCACTGCATTCCTTTTCTGAACACATGTTGAATGATCACATTAAAGTTGTCCTGCATCTCCTTAATTCTCCTCACTTCATGTATGATCATCCATGGAGGTTCCCATTCTCCTTCAATCACCTTCTTCATCACCATTGAATCAGTTTCCTAAATGAGAGGGTGAAGATTATGTTCCACACAATATTCCAATCCTTGAACAATAGCCTTTGCCTCAGCTACTACATTTGTTGTTTCCCCCAAGTCAACTGCCCTTGCATATATCAAATCACCTTGATCATCTCTGACACAAAATCCAAAGTGAGCTGGGACTTGGATTACCCTTTGATGCACCATCTGTATTACATTTGTACCGCCATTGGAAAGGAAGCTGCCATATGACTCTCCTTGTAATTAATATTGGCTTGTATCTCTCAAAATATTGAATCATATCTGGCCATAGCAAAGGTATATTAGACATCCAGCCATACCTCACCTTTGCTAAGTAGTGTAGTGTTTTATTAACTTCATGTGTCACTCTATTTGTAGAAACTGATCCTCTATGTTTTCCTGCATTTCTCTTTTTCCATAATTCCCAAGTGATGATAGCAGGAGCTGCTTGATATAATGGTTTTAGCTTTGGACAACACTGTACATTCCACCAATGTCTGATGACTTGCTTCAACTGCACCAAAGGTGCTGTGATTCCTGCAGCTCCCATGAATAAATTCCACTCTCTGATTGCAGCAGCACTAGTGAGAAATATATGCTCTATAGTCTCCTCCTGTAGTTGTTGACAACACCAGCATCTGGACATCACCATTTGACCTTGTCTCCTCCACATATCATCAGTAGCTATTTTACCCCTCCATAATCTCCATAAGAAAAATGAAATCTTAAATGGAAACCCTTTGATCCACATAAACTTGAACTCCTGATTTACATTAGTTCTATGCCTTACAATTTGCCATGCACTACTTACACTGAATTTACCTGAAGGAGCAGACATCCAGTATGGGGTACCCCAATGAACTCCACTTCCCTCATAGTGTATATTGAGTCTCACATGATCAGCAATCTCCTCAATAAGACTTTGATCCAAAAGAGCATCATTCCATGTTCCTTGATGCCTAAGTTTTGATACTTCTTGAAGATCTTCATTGATTGGGAAATCTTCAGGAAGTACATGGTATAGGGCTCCCAATCCTATCCAATTCTCATGCCATATATTGGTTTATCCACTCTTCATCACCCATAGAATCTCATGCTCCACCTCCTCCCTAGCATGAAGTATTTGCTTCCAAACATGTGAGCCTCCTCTGAACTGTACTACTATTGGCAATTCCTTCTTATAATATTTATTCCACATAAAGTTTGACCACAGTGATTTGGTTGTTCTAAACCTCCACCAAAGCTTAGCAAAAAATGCCTTAGAGACATCATATAAGGATCTGAAACCCACTCCCCCTTCTTCTTTGGGTAAACATAAATTTTGCCAAGAGGACCAATGTCTTCTTCTTCCCTCTTCCTTTGTACTCCAGAAGAATCTTGCAAACAATTTATGCAGGTGATCTATTATGTTTTTTGGTGGATCCAGAACTGACAGCATATGGACTGGCATGCTTTGCAACACACTTGATATGAGTGTGGCTTTCCCCCCAAATGATAGCAACTTGCCTTTCCATGAATGCAACTTGGCTTTCACCTTTTTTGCCAGCTCATTATAGTACTCCTTTCTTCTTCTAGTATAGAAAATAGGGCATCCAAGGTATGTGAAAGGGAATTTACCTCTTTCAAAACCAGTTATGTCTCTCACTGCTTTATTTACACCATTAGCCACCTTATCATGCATGTAGTATGAACTTTTAGACTTGTTTATCATCTGTCCTGATACTTTCTCATAGTCTCCCAATACTCTCATTGTTTTGCTCAAAGATTGAGGGTGTGCAGATGCAAAGATAATAGTATCATCAGCATATGTTAGATTATTCAAAGGATCAGACCATTTAGGCATCCCAAACCCTACAAAAGATCTATCTTCAAACAGCTTGTTCAATGATCTTGATAGCACCTCAGCTGATAAGATGAATAAGGCTGGAGATAGAGGGTCACCTTTCTTCATACCTCTAGAGGACTTGAAAAAACCTGAAGCTTGTGCATTCACCAATACAGAATACCAGTTATTTGAAATCAAGTTCCAAACCATGTGAATGAAATGTTCTGAAAATCCCATCCTTCTCAATACATGGAGTAAGTACTTCCATGATACTCTATCATAAGATTTAGCCATATCCAATTTAATCACCACATTGGTTGGCTTACCTCTTAATCTAATATTTGTCACAATCTCTTGTGTTAGTAATATATTCTCAAAAATACTCCTCCCCTTAACAAAGCCTGATTGGTTAGGAGATATGAGTGAAGGAAAGAAATTCTCCAACCTATCATGTAACACCCTTGATAGCACCTTGTTAATAAAATTGCTCAAACTGATTGGCCCTTAGATCAGAGAAGGTCTCCACTCTAGGCTTCTTTGGAATCAGGACTAAATTAGTGTGAGTTATTGACTTAGGCAGTGTTGCTCCCCCATAAAAGTGCAGAACCATGTTATATATGTCTCTTCCAACAATATCCCAACATGATTGATAGAAGAGTCCAGTAAATCCATCAGGACCACTAGCACTTTCCCCACTAAGTTCAAAGACAACACCTCTTACTTCTTCTAATGTTGGCATCCTAGTTAGCTCCATATTCTGCTCCACTATCACCATGCATGGTACATTCTCTAATAAAGAGAAATTAGATGGATCTCCTTCATTAGAGAACTGATTCCTATAGAACTCCACTGCAGCATCAACCAGTTGCTCTTTTTTTCAATCCATACCCCATTAGCATCTTGTATCCTCTTTAGTTGAAGCTTCTTTCTTTTACCATTTACATGGTTATGAAAAAAGCTGGTATTCCTGTCCCCCTCTGCAAACCAATTCATGCCAGCTTTTTGTTTCCAATATTGCTCCTCTATGCTCAAGTATTTCTTCAACTCTGATTGTGCCTTTTGAAGGACAATTCTATTTTCAATTGTTGGTTCCTCCTCAAACATCATCTCCTTGACCTTCACTATGTCTTCTAGTATAGCCAGTTGCTTGAATATATCTCCAAATGTGATTCTACTCCATTTAGCTAAAGCTGACTTCACCCTCTTTAGTTTTTGCTTGAATATCAGGAAAGGATCACCTATGAAGTCAGCTTCCCAATTCTGCTCCACCACCTCCTTGAATGTAGCATGCTTGATCTAGAAGTTTAGAAATCTAAATGGCTTGACATAGTTGGTAGTCTGCTCTCCACAGGTCATCAGTAGAGGAGCATGGTCAAAACTAGTTCTAATGAGGTGCTCCACTTCAATAGTAGGTAGCATATTTTAAAAAGGAAAATTTACAAAGATTCTGTCCAACCTCTTGAATATGCACTGAGCATTAGGTCTCCCATTCCACCATGTAAATGGGCTCCCTTTGTACCCTTGATCAAACAGACCACAGGTATTAACACAAAAGGCAAAGTCCTTATATTCAGGAGGATACATAGGCAATCCCCCTATCTTCTCATCTTCATGCATCACTATATTAAAATCCCCTCCCACCAACCATGGTAACTCCATTTTCACTTTCTAAATAGTACAGTTGATCCCACAATTCAAGTCTCTCCATAGCTGAATATTTTGCATAAACAAAAGTCATCATCATGTGTTGTCCCAACTCATGATGAAACACTTTTACTGTGACTTGTTGTTTAGTATCTTCTACTAATTCCCACTCTACTATTGCATCAAAAAATAGCCATATTTGCCCATTAACATTTGCATAAGCAGTCTCCATATTCAGCCTTCTTCTATACCTATTAATGTAGCATTTATCTTGAAAAGGTTCCATCAGTGCAACAACACAAAAGTTATGCTCCCTATTCATATTTATCACTCTAGGAAAGGCCTGTTGAGTTTTCAAAGACCTTATATTCTAGATTAGTGTGTTAATCATCATTACTTAGGGACTGAAGCTGCCCTCCTGGGCATAATTCTTACAGGTTGAACTTGCTCTTTAGTTTGATTTTTCCTTGTCTTCTTACCTCCTTTAACACTGGCAGTGGGTGATAAGTCTCCCTCCCTGGACACTTGCTTGAAGTTCTCAGTAGTTGATTCATCCTCACCTTCTTCCTCCATTGCATTTGGTCCCTGTAACTCCTCATCTAGTGGTAACACATTATGAGTAACAAGATCATGTAGCTGCTGAATTGGACTCCTCAGTGGAACATTAATATGAAGTTGCATGACTTTATCAGTTCCATGTTCCGTTGGCACTTCTTCTAATTCCCCAGCTTCTCTTAGTACAATTGCTTGTTCTAATTGCTTATCTTTATCCTGTTCTGTAGAAGACACAATAGCTTGCATCATGTTAACTTGCATCTCATATACATCGCCAATTTCAGAGTTTACTGTAGCTTCCTGCACATGAACTACTGTTCCATTATGATCACCACTCTTTTAATGGGCTTTTAGCTGATCTTTATTCACTGTTTCCTTCCTAATATCTGTAGGAACAATATCATTAGATCCTTTCTCCAAAACAAAGATCGGAACTCCATCTACATATACCAAAATGTCCCCAGTTTTGCCTGCAGTTACTGTTCCATTGCCCTCCATCTTGCTATGAATTGTTTGAGCCGATCTACCATGCTTCCCAACTTCCATATATGTTCCTTTATTAATTCCAATTTGTTTTCCATCTTGATCCTTCCTATGGTTTACTGTAGCATGTGTAGGAGTTCCAGTTTTTTGTAATTCAATGTTGTTCCTATCTTCCTTATTTGGTGTTGCATTATTATTACCCTGCTGAATCTCCATTATCTCCACCTCATCACTCCATAGAGCCTTAGATGAATTCACCTCATTACATTCCTCCAATTGACAAGAATCACCATAAGTTTGAGATGGTATATCCTGGCAAGAGTGATTAGTGGTCACATTGAGCTGCCTAAGTTCCTCCTTGCTAGTACCAAATTTTCTGTGAACCCAATCAATGGTGGACTCCTTATTGACCCTTTCCTCCAATTTTTCTTTAAGTATAGAAGAATCAACATTAACCAATTCTTGATCACCTGAAGATTGAATCCTACTAGAACTAGGATTACCAACTTTTTCTAATACCTTTTCCACTACTTCCTTCTTCACACGTTTTAATTCATTATTATTTACTTTCTCCTGCATCTTTTTGGACTGTGTTTTACCTTGCTCTCCTTTTTAGAATTGTTTTTATCTTCTCCTTTGCCTTCTGTAATTTGTAAAGGAGTATTCATCACATCCTCTACCTCCAATGTATTTAATTTGTTCTTAGTTACCATTTCTTCAATTTTGTTCTTCCCTTTCCCTTTGTCAACTTCTTTTCCAGTCTTGTCTTCAATAATGTATCCTCTCTTGTCTCTTTGATACTTATTCTTTCTAGCCTGTATCCATTCTTAACTTGCATGATTTGTAGTAGGTTTTCCAACTACCTTTCCGCTTGATAGAACTTTAGTTGAGTTTGCTGCAGTTCCAGTTGCATCACTACTCACCAGTACATCTTTCTCATTGTTTTGTTCATTGCCCTCTACTCCAATATCGTTGTGCAATTCAGGATGAATCACCCAGCACTCCTCTTCCTTGTGACCTTGCTTCTTACATGTCTTGCAATATTTAGGCATGTAATTATACCTAATCTTGATCCATTTTGATTCCTCAGGCCCAGATTCATCAGCCTCCTCTATGATCTTTATTCGTTGAGGCAATGTAGCAAGTAGGTTTACCTCCATCTTAACCTTAGCACAACTAGGTCGTGTGCCATTTTGAGTAGCCAAATCTACATGTAATGGTCTACCTACTGCATTAGCCAATGAAAAAACAAATTCCTTACCAAAGAAATTAGGAGGTAGATCTTTAAACGAAATCCAAGCAATGGCAATTGGTGTCTCTACTTCAGGAGACCACCATGAACTCCACTTCGTACATCTCATCTGCCAAAACTCTCCTTGAACTTTCAAATAAAATGCAGGTTTTGATAATAAGTGTATGTAATCTTCCATCAACGTCAACTTGATCAAAACATGTGACTCTTCAATTAAACCAACTGTGCATGCACCCTTAAGCTCATATTGGATAGGAATTGCCTTCCGTAACTCTTGGATCGCAGGTTTACCATAAGAAAATTTACCCAGGACTGCTAGATGCATTCCTTGTTGCATGATCGAGTGTTTAACCTCAGATTTCTTCCATTTAATCATTGGTTCACCATGTAACATCTCAACTGGTTTTAGGTTTATATTTTGTATGTGCATGGAGGCATTTAATGTTTGAGGCTAGAAAAGATTTTCATAGGTTTGGATTGTATTAGGGTTAGAGGATGCTTGGGGGTGTTGTTTATTGATGGGAGATGACTGCCCAACCTCCGTTGAAGGCTGGGCAGTGGCCGGCGCAGCCATAGTAGCTGTTTCTCTCTCTAGTCGCTTCTCAATTTGCCAGAGCCTCTCTCTCTTCCTGACTTGCCTTTTTTGATTGATAATTTCAAAGTGAAATTTGGGGTTTTTATCTAAAATTTCATAAAGTGAATTTTTGAGTTTTGAACATCGATTCAGAGTCGGATTTGAGTGAAACTAGTATGGTTGGACTTGTAATTAAATGGGTTATCGAATTTTATGAGTTTTGTCGGATTCCGAGGCGCATGCCTGAGTTTGACTTTTTGGTCGATTTTGGAATTTTGATTAAAGATTTGACCTTTATCAATTGAGTTTGTTTCCTTTGGCATTATTTAATGTATTTAATTTCTTTTGGCTAGTTTCGATCCGTTCGGAGGTCGGTACGCGCAGAGTGGCATTTTTAGAGCATCTTTTGGCTTGCTGGGTATTGGATTTGGCTTGTTCGAGGTAAGTAGCACTTCTAAACTTGGTGCTGAGGGTATAAAACCTCGGATTACGTATTACGTGTTTGGTGTTGAGGTGATGCACATGCTAGGTGATGGGCGTGTGGGCGCTCACCGTGTGAATTATGACTCTGTTATTGCTATGGTACTATGTATTTACCTGATCATGTCTGTAACCATGAAATCTCTACGTACTAGAGCTATTAAGGTGTGATCCATGTTAGAAACCATGTCTAGGCTACATGCTTATTCTGTTGGGGCCCACTGAGTTCATATTGTTGTTGAATTATTTGTTTAAATTGCAATATCATACTCAGTCATGTTCATTCATTTCATATTGTGAGCATATGATTTTTGCCCTATATAAAATACTCCTATAAAATTCAAAGAAATAGATTTTTCCAATTATTTGCCATTTTGTAGGTTTCTATTAATTGTTTGCATTTTTGTGCACATTTATTTTTATTAAAATCATGAAAAATATAAAATATACCATGCATTGCATTGAGATTTTGTTTCCATATTTTTATGATTAATTAGCTGATTAATTGCTTTATTAAGATAAACAAAACAAAAAAATGGCTCATTTTTATATCTTTAGCGTTTAATTTTAGCTTAGTGATTTTTCTCTTTTTTAGGATCAAGTAATTGTTATAAATATTATAATTAGATAATTTGCTTAATTTTATAATTTAGATTAATTTAGGAATTTAATTTAGGATTTTTAATTAAAGAAAAAGAAAAAAAGAAAAGAAAAGAAAAGGAAATAAGAAAAAAATTTGAACAAAAGGGTGTAATTTGAACTTGGATCGATTTTTTATACCCAAATCCGCCCCAAACCCAGGCCCAAAACCTAGCCTACCCGGTCCAGTCCCTCACCCTCCTAAAACGACCCGTTTCTGCTCCCTTTCATCACAATCGTTGGATCATTGTGATCCAACGGTCAGGAACTGGCCATCCTAATAATATAAAATTGTCCGAACCAAGTCCGAGACCCCCCATTACCCCTCTCATTCAGTCTCCTCCCTTCTGTAACTAAAAACCCTAGCCGCCCTTTATTCCCTCACCGCCTGCGCCATTGAAAACCGTCAAAAATCGCCCCACTGCCGCGAAGACACCCCAAACTCCACCAAATTTACACCATGTGATATCCTCTCCCCTCCCTTCCAAATCCACAAACCGATTCCCTCAATCCCTTACGAAATTGCTCGATTTTAGATCTAAAATCGGAACCTAAAACCCTAGTTCATCCAAATCAACCCAAGTTCACCATATACACTCCTCATCCTCCCCTCTATACCATTCTACTAACCTTTCCTCTAAAAGACCTACCCAATTCCATTAATTCCAGATCTGGAAATTCGAAACCCTAGTTTACCCACTTTGCCGATTTTTCTTCTGATTCCTCGAGTTTCAAGGCACGATTTAAGCCTAAAATTTACATTAACTAATCATTCTCAGCAAGAACGATTGCTTAATATAATTTTGGACCCACCTGGAAGCATGACTGGAGTCCAGCCAGCCTCATACGAACCCTGGTCCAAGTTTCCTTTCAATTTTTGTTCTGGTAAGGTTTCACCACTGTCTTCTCCATTCTTTTTTTTCGAGTCAGTAACTTTCTTCTTGCATGTTCAATCAGTTTCTGTCATTAGGTTTATTTTGCTTAATCAGGTTTAGCTCATGTTTATTTAGTTAATTATTAGTTCAAGGTTACATTATCTGGTTATTTTGTTTATTTTAGATCATTTATGGTATTTTTTCTCATGTCTTCTTATTAGTATTCCTTGTTCTCTTCTTCAATTTTCTTTTTACTTAGTTTGCATGACTTAGGGTTTCTCAATGCTCTAGCTTTATGTGTTTTTTTTCATCTTGTTTGTGTTAGTATAAATTAGCATGTTTTAGTAGTTTCATTGCATGAAATTCGTACTGATTCCATCTTAATTCGATTCATGTAGGTATTGGTTTAGTCTAGGTATTCTGTTGTAGGATTCAATTGCATTTTTTTCTTTATTGCTTGATTATTGTTTTGATCATTATTTTTGGTAATTGCTGGCCTAGTCCATGTTTGTTTGATTTGTGCATCATTATAAACTTGTACGAGCCTAATTGAACTAAAGAAAACTTAGGACAGTTTTCAGAAAATATCTAGGAAGAGGAAAGTTCTAGAAGGACCAGCTGTCCAAAATTGGGTTTAAAAAGATGCTGAAAAATGGGCAGCTTGTCCATTATTCTCTGTCAAATAGGCTGTACTATCTAAGGAACCTAGGGTAGAATATTCCTAGATGCTATTTTTGGATATTCCTTATAAAAAGAAAGCTATTCACTCATTCTCAGACATATATCAGAATTTTCAAAACCCTAAAAAGAAAAAAAGTTTAGCTACTGTTCCATTGATAGGGAATTAATTTCTTTTTTTGATTTCGTTCTAAGATTAGAATAAATTTTCTTCAAAGTTTCAGGGCTTCTTGAGTTGCAAGATGGTTTGAGGTTGAAGCTGTGATACTGCTGGTCATTGCAAATGTTTCATCGATTTCCTGTCTTGCTCTTGCTGTTTTACCCTGAAGATTCACAGCCTTGTTTCTTATTCTTTGTAACCAGGTATACCTTGAGCCTTGAATCATGAATGAAATGCAAGCTTGTTTTAAAAAGTGTACTGCTGCCATGGAATTTAAGATTCATGTCTAAATTTAGCTTAGTTTGATATTTTTCAATGTCATTTGACTACTGTTTTTCTTAGCTTTTTCCTCTCTAGCTTATACTTAAATACATTAAAGTTGCTGTGTTGTTCCATGGACCAATTAGGAGGCTAAGTATTGAAAATACTGAATAGCATCTATCTCATGTGTTAAGTTTTAGGCTAAATAGTCTAGTTTTAAAAATGTTAATTTTTAGTTTTTTATTTCTCGTACGATTCTTTCCAGTTATTTAGTTTTATTGTTTATAATGTATGAGTTTTTTTCCATGTTTAAGCATTTGGATAAGTACTGGGTATGGCCAAAGTAGACTATGTTTGATTCTTGGGTATACTTAATTGAAGTGTTTTAGCATTGCAATAGTATTTAAAGAAATTGTATGTTCAAGTTGCTTCATGAATAAGTTTAGGACCTAATCTTTCATTGTTAATGGCATGTTGATAGGTTAAAATCACGATATGGTTTTTGTCAGCCCTTAATCTCTGTCCAGAAATCCTGTATTATTTTGCGTACATGTGACTCAGAAGATGTTGAGTCCCAACTTGGCCTTAATGTTAAAGGCACTTTTATGTAGTTCAGCACTTATGAGGTCCCTTTTGTTATATGAAGGGAAGCAGGCCTCATTAGGGCCTGAACATTGCAAGTCTTCTTGTTAAAACAGCTGGGCCTGATGCTGGCCCAGATGAGGTAGTTTAGTTAAAATTAGGTTCAATATGTACCTGTTCTGTTTCCTCTCTCATTGTGGGCTTAATATTGAGCCCAACTGCCTTCGACAAAGTTTTATCCATTAAGTTTTCTGTGATAGTATAGTAGGAAATGAACTTCTAGTACTTGAAACTTATTCGCGAAAGCTGGGCTGGATATTTGGCCCAATTAAAACCGCTATGGTAGCCTACACCTCTACCCTCATTTCTGGGCTCAACTTCAAGCCCAATTCCCATCAACCATTTTTCTCTTGAAAAAATTTTATATAATGTATTGGGCCTGCTGATCACGGCCTACTCCGCACTACTATTTAAGTAGCGAGATAGGGTCGGAGCAACTTTTACCCGATTTAGGATCGGGATCAAATTCACAGAGATCTAGAATTTAGAATCGAGTATCTATCTAGTGTAGAAATGTGTATGTGTTCTTAATTACACTTCTATTCATGTTTTGGGGTTTTCTTTATAATTCTACTTTTATCAAGCTACAAATTGTAAATTTAGCTATGAGTTAAAATGCTACAAGTTGTTCAAATAAGTTTAAAAGTCACTGGGGTGGTGACTACTGCCTAGGTGGTCAATTGACGGGTACTTGAATGTAAGACATGTTTGACATAATTAGGGAGTATGCTATAACCGTTGCACGACTTTACCCACTCTACACCTCTCGGTGGTTCGAGTGATTTTGCCCGAATTGGCTTTCTCAAGACCAATTGGGTATGCAAATTTGCTCAAGCAACTAGGGTTCAATTCGGGTATTACTCTCTCGAGGTTTAACCCTTTAATTGGGTCTATCAATCTCTTGAGTACGCCACAATTCATTGTTGTACCAATTTCGGAGAATTAGGCTCTCTTTCTCAAGAAGAGCTCAAGTCAACTCAACACAAACTAGTGTTTGCAACCACTAATTTAGAAATTAAACATGAAATTGGCCCAAATAACAAACACCCATAGTCAAATTAGCCCTAAATTACAAGACCCATCAATTACCCACACTAGGGTTGAGCCACAACCCTAGCTTATGGGTCTAGCTACTCATATTCAAAGAAGAAAAGCAATAAATAGATGAAGATAAATACATATTAATTAATTACTAAAATAAAACTAAAGATTCAATGTTGCAAAGTAGATAACATTTCCCAAAATGGCTACAAGAGTCGTTTCCACGAGTTCAGCTGCTCCTAAAAATTATCTGATGCCCTAAAAATGGAAAAAGAAGCTATTTATACTAGGCTAAAAATTCAGGACAAAAATGCCCCTACAGGGTTTGTGCCGACCGCACAAAATAGACCCCGGTCCGCAATAGGGTTTTGGCCTTGAAAAATAGCTCTCTAAACCTTGGCATCGCGGACCGCAGAGAATGAACTGCGGCCGCAGA
The DNA here is from genome assembly GCA_026770625.1 of Nicotiana glauca. Classification (NCBI taxonomy): domain Eukaryota; kingdom Viridiplantae; phylum Streptophyta; class Magnoliopsida; order Solanales; family Solanaceae; genus Nicotiana; species Nicotiana glauca. The sequence goes on from MU787321.1 coordinate 24,564, forward strand.
GGCTTCTAGTACGGTCCACGTAAAATGGACTGCGGACCGCGGAGGCTTGAAACTCGAAAATGTAACCTCTATGATTCTTGGCTCTGGGGACCATAGTAAATTGATTGCGGCCGCGTTGCCTTCAGTGCGGACCACGTAAAACCTAGTGCGGCTGCACTGCCTCTTAGCTTGGAAGTTAGCCTCTCTGAATCTCCTAGTGCGGACCGCCCAAAATGGCGTGCGGCCGCACTGGGCTTGTTTTTGCTGAGCTTGTCTTGTCTTTGACACTTGTGCAAGTTTTACTCCTTTTGAGATGATCTTTGACATCTCGTCATTTTGATGATCAAACCTGCAATCAAGTACAACTTGTGAGCCTTTTTGGGACTATTTTGTATAAATTTCTAATCAAAGCATAAGCATGAAGGAGTATAAAATGCGTCAAAATCCCTAGTTATCACCTGCTATTGGCCCAGTTCTGTTCAATTAATTAAAGACTTGCCTCATATTTCCATGCATACTGTCACACCTCCTTTTTTACTACCATACCCACAAGGGCGTAGAGGAGTTTTTTCCAATTTAAGGACAGTCGGAACGAGATTAGTTATTTAAAATTTTCAGAGTCGC
>MU787324.1:3325-27249 GCA_026770625.1 Nicotiana glauca
GCACTTTTATTTTGGGACTACGGGACGGTATCCCGGGAGATCCCCCTACACTTTTATTTTAGGACTACGGGACGGTATTCCGGGAGATCCCCCTGCACACTGATGATTGGATTACGGGACGGTATCCCGGGAGAGTTTTTGATATTGATATGAGATTTGGACTACGGGACGGTATCTCGGGAAGTTCCACTGGACAGTTGAGAAAAAGTGCTACAGGACGGTATCCTGGGAGACCCTCGTCGGTATTCTTGTAATATTGCTGTATTTACTCTGTGTTTCTGTTTGTCTTGCTGTATTATATTCCATTGATCTGTCTTATCACTTCGCTGTGTTCATTAGTTCTCATCAGACTTCGATACTGTTAATCTCTTGCTATTTTATTGTTTCTGTCTCAGTAGGGCCCTGACCTTTCCTCGTCACTACCCAACCGAGGTTAGGCTTGGCACTTACTGAGTACCGCTGTGGTGTACTCATGCTACTCTTCTGCACACTTTTGTTGTGCAGATCCAGGTACTTCTGGTCGGACTTTCTATCAGTGATTCAGGCGATACATTCGGAGACTTGAGGTATATTCTGCCGCGTCCGCAGATCGAAGAGTCTCCTTCTACTCTAGCTTATAGTTAGCAGTTCCATTTCATGTGTTCAGTTGTGTAGACATTTCTGGATGTTAGAGCCGTGACTTATGTTCTTTTAGCCTGTGTTACCCGTGGGTTTCCGGGTCTGGGAGGTTACTTCAGTGTTGGTATTAAAGTGTATGTGCCACGCGGCAACTGTATACATTATTCCTATTATTTAGTTTTGGTTATAAATTTGGCAAATTGTTATCACTTCCGCAATGTGTTAGGCTTACCTGGTCGCGAAGATTAGGTGCCGTCATAACGTGTTCACAATTGGTGAACTAGGGTCGTGACATAGTGATAACCCGTGCTTTCAATTTATCGATAGTCAATTTGTCCATAATGTTGCACCAGGTCAATAATTAAATAATAAATATATGAATGCTCTTTATCCTAATGCAACTATTGATGAAATTGATGAGGAAAATGACGATTTAGATGAAACGCAACCGGATTTAGATGATACACCTACTAGTCCTGTTGTTAACCCAACTGATAATAATCCAAATGATGCCCCACCTGACCCTCATGTAGTAACCCCTACTTTTAATAGACAACCTTCTAGATGGTCCAAAACATCTCTTGTTTGGCGTTTTTTTACTCAACTAAGAGAACAAAATAAGGCTAAGTGTAAAACTTGTGGGGCTTTGATGGCGCATAAATATACTGGAGACCGTAGCGGTATGGGTAGTTTGACTAGACACATAAAGATACACCCTAGAGATAAAGCTAGATATCTTCAAATGAAAGCGCAACAAGAGGGTACTATTGTAGGTACTGAGGTTAACCCTAGTACCGGGTCAAATCTAGTTCAACCGGGAATTAACACTATCACCGGTGGCATTTTATATTACGATCCAAATAAAGATCGTGAGGAATTGGCAAAACTGGTTACTGTTATGTACTTACCCTATAGTTTTCCTTCTAACCCTCACTATGTGCACTATATTAGAAGAGTTTTTAATCCTACTTATAAAGGATGTCCTCGCGCAACTGTAAAGAGCGATATTTATAAATATAAATAATATTTGCGCTATTTATTTACTTATATAGATTTTCGCATTGCTATTACTACTGATATTGACAGGAGTGGTAATGACTACGATTATCTTACTGTAACCACTCATTGGATTGATGAGGAATGGAAAATGCAAAAGCACATCATTGCTTATAGAATAATTAATTCACATCACACAAGTAAGTTTATTGCTAACATAATTGCAGATATTTGTAGATATTTTTGCATTAGAGATAAAATAATATCAATTTCAATGGATAATGCTTCTAGTAACGCTAATGCTATAGGCTTGCTTACAACTACACCAAATCCTGCATTTGGTAATTATTTCTATGTTAGATCTATTTGTCATATTTATCATTTAATCGTTGGTGATGGTATGAAAGTTTTAAATCTGGAAATTGAAAAGGTTTAAATGGCTTTTAATTGGCTTTTTTATTCAAACCGTAGAGGTAGACTTAGGGAATATTTTAAAAAATATGATGAATTTAGCCTTAAATAAAGAAAGGTTCCTAATGCTTGTACGACTAGGTGAAATTACATGTACGAAAATTTAGTTGTTGCATATGAATATAGAAATTAAATAAATACAACGTTTAATGCTCGTGTTGGTGGTGATGATGATGATGAGCACCTTACAAATCAAGATTGGGCTAATGTTAAAATTCTTGTAGATTTTTTATAATAATTTTATGAAGCTACAAATGAATTATCTGGGCAATATTATCCTACAATTTCTAACTGTTTAGTTTATATTGCAGCACTTGTCAATTTATTTACTGAATTTTCAAAGGGTGGGGTAATTTATCAAGTTGCTATTAACACTATGAAAGATAAGTTTAAAATTTTTTTTTTCCTATCCCCCTATTTATGGTGTGGCTGCTATGTTAAATCCTATCATGAAATTAGGAGGTCCTCACTTTTGGTATACAAATATTTATAACGCTTTAGATCTTTCATATGAGAAATTTGCTACACTTGCATATGCAAAAGCCTCAATTAAAATTAATGCTAAAATAATTTATAATGCTTATCAACTAGCCTTAGATCATGCTAGATCTAATGTTCCAACTCCTACTGAGTGCAGTTCGATATCATCTAAAAGCGGGCGTAAGAGCATTTAGTTCTTAGACGGACTTCAGGGGTTCTCAAGGTGATAATATTGGTGATACTTCACAACTAAATGAGATTCAAGTTTATTTATCGCAGGGACTTGAACCAGAGAATCCCTACGGCTCCTTTGATGTTTTGGAATGGTGGAAAGCCAAAGAAAAATACTATCCGGTTCTTTCAAGGATGACTCGAGATATTTTAAGTGTTCAAGCTTCAACAATGGCATCAGAGATCGCTTTCAATCAAACGAGACTTCAAATCGGTGATCATAAAGCGTCTATGAGGGAGAGCTTGGAAAAATCAATACGCTTCAGAGATTGGATCCGTTCGGAAAGAAGAAATTTTGGACTTGCTGAATCACAATCGGAGATAGACGAATCTTATGAGGAAATGATAGCGGAACTTGTCGAGGATGCTGCTTCGCCCGGAAGCGGTGATGAACAAGCTTCTTTTCCACGACCACCAACGGAAATTCCTCCGAATCTTAAAGGATTTATAAAATTTGTTAGAGATGCTATGTAGACTAATATATAACTTATACTTTGGCATATCTTCTTTAGTTTTTTTTCCTTTTCATGGTGGTATTAGCACCTTGTTGTGCTCATTCCATTGGGGGGAGGAAGACTAAGAAATATATTGCCATTTTTGTTAATGTCATAATAATAAAAATTATAAGACATTTTCTTGAACATTTATTTGTAATTTTTTTTGTGTTTAAATTTGAATTAGAAGATTTAAGTCACAATTATATAATATAATTTACAAGAAATAATATAAGTCTATATATATATAAGCTAATTTATATAAGCTAAGGCAATATATATATCTAACACATTTAAGCTATATATATATATATATATATATATATATATATATATATATATATATATATATATATATATATATATATATATATATATATATATATATATACATATATATAATTTACAAGAAAAAGCCTTAGATAAAAAAAATTCAAAAAAAAATAGCCGGGACCACTTAGGCCCGTGGGCCCGACCCATTTAGCCCAGGACCATGTGGGCTTAGGCACATAGTGGGCCGGTTCCATCCATTGGGACCATTTGGCCGGGGACCGCCGGAGGCCAGCCCACATAAGTCGAGGCCCGGGCCCGACCCATAATACAACATTAACTCTAGCCTTGGCTTTTAGCCGACTAGACAATGTAGCAAACACAAGTAACATAAAAGTTTGAACGAGAGGAAGAGTTTGTGTATGTGTTTCTTTCTGAGTGTGTACGTGTATAGGTGCCTGAGTCTGTATGTTTTAAAATCAGAACAATGGAGGGTTTTTATAGCATACAATAGAGTATGACACATAAGGTAATGAACCAATCATACGCACGTAAGGTATAAAAAATTAATTAACAGTCAGTCATGAATCAATTAAGGGGACATAATAAAATAAGTACCACTTAATTTAAGGAAAATCTCACACGGAATCAATCAATAATTAAGAATAAGTTTAATAAGGTAAGAACTAGTTTCCAGAATCAATTAGAAATCACAATACAAAATCAAGTGAGTAATACAAATACATAAATAGGGTAAGAACAAGTAAAAACTTTAATACGGAAATACGGGTACTAAATTCAACCGTAATTCAGGCAAGTAAATTAATTAACACTTTAATTGACAGAGCTAAGGTAAATGGGCAAAACAATATGATAAGTAGTTGAATAATTGAAACCTTAAGACTCGTCAAGGACATAGAGATGAATCTCAAGTAAAAATCGATCGAACGAGTAAAGAAGAAAACTAGAGTTGAAAACATTTAAATGTCTAAGCATTTTACAGAAAACTCATTAGAAATCAAAACCCTAGCTTCTTAGGGTGAAATAAAATTGGTTAACAATAATAGTAAAAAATAGAAAATTCTTAAAGAAAAATATCAGACAAACTCAAAACTCTTCAGATCTAAAGAGATCTAACGGATTCAACCAGAAATAATTAGTTAATGAACAAAGGTGGAAAATCTGGTTTGAACCAGAGATTTGAAGTCATGAAAACACGGAAGTGATAGTATTCATAGACATAGGGTTGAATATATGCGGATTATTCGAAAAAAATGAGAGATATGAACTAAATCTGGTTTAAATCCCTTGATATCCCACCAAGTAACATGAAAATCGAATAACTAGTAGAGGTAGGAGGTCGGATAAGGTAGTAGATCACCAAATGATTCAATATCCTTTTGGGAATCAAAGGGATTTGGGAGGAGTTTTGAGTGACGACGCTCTAGGGTTTGAGAGCGTCTGAGAGAGAAAAGAGGATGAAAGGATTCATAGGCGGCGTAATTGAGAGAATGGGTAGGGTTATTGGGTGTTAGGGTAATTAAAGAAGGAATGAGGGTCTTGGACCGTTGATCTTTTGAGATAAACGGCCAGGATTGATTCCGGGTTGGGCGGATTATTTGGAGATTGGGTCATGGGTTACATTTAAGTGGGCTAGGGTAGATTGGGCTAGGTTTTAATTGGGTTGGGGTAGGCTAAAGTCCGAAATTGATTAAGAAAAGGGGCTATTATTTAAATATCCAATTAACCTAATAAAATAATTTTAAAAAATAACTTATAAATGATAAAAAAATATCTTTTGTGCATAAAAATGATTTAAAATAATTATTAAGTATTATAAAAATATAAAAGGTTAATTTCTTGTGAAATAAGGTAATTATGCACACATGGGCTATTCTTGCAAAGTTATTGCAATTATAATCCTAACATGTACATATGACTATCCATGAAATAATAAAAGCTTAGTATAAATATAAATGATAAAATTGTCACAAAATTCTTTTGTAATGCAATTAGTATTTATTTATATACTAAAATGCTAGAATAAATTAATTAAAATCCCCTTAAAATTATAGGAAAAAGTATGAAAAATATTGGCTGATGCTCATGCACTATTTTGAAAGTACATATGCATTGTAAAATATACGAGAGAAAAATTGGGTATCAACAATATATATGTCCTTTGTAATAACACTTCACTATAGTATCAGAAAAATATCAAAATCAATGTGGCTGCTATAAAAAAGTTTGACTCTACCATTTGAATCCTGCGCTTTCCCTTGTATTTAGTTTGTATACAATTGATGGAGTTTTTGTTTATACAAAGTCGAGCGTCGACGACGTCGCGAGACACCACTTTTTCTTAACTCTTTAAGAGCTAGAAGATGTGCTTCTCTATATAAGCACAAAGATTTTGTTTTTTTTTTTCGATGAGGGACAAGTGCATTAGTAAAGGAAACTATTTCAAACTTTTCGTTTTTCTCTTAATATTTTTCCTCTATTTTCTATTCACACCTCTTATCTAATTAGATAAAAAAAACCAACACACGACTGAAAAGAAAAGGATCATAGCAGACCACGTTAAATAAATGAAAAACAATAATAACAAGATAAAATGAGACATTGATAGGTCAAGAGAAGAAGCAGAAGGAAGGAATGAGACGAGGAACAATTGAAAGGGAGAATGAGTGGGGAAGAATGAGAAGAAGAATGATTGCAGTAGGCCAATGCAGAGAGGAGTGAGTGGGTTGACTACGTAGTGGAGATGGGTGGTTAGAAGTAAAAGGAAAGATATAGAAGAAAGAAACATTACGAAAAGAACAGAGAAAAAAGCACATATAAAGAGTTAAAATTACTATGGTCACATCTATATGTAACAATCATTTATTATAAAAATTAAGTTTTTTAGGGAATTAATTTTCATGCTATGTTATATAAACAGTATATGTTCTTTATAACAACATTGTAATATAATAAGATAAAAAATCCGGAGCAAATAAGGTCGTTATATAGAAGTTTGATTGTACTCGTATTCTGAGTATTGAAACTATTATGCCCTTAAAGTTATGGTTCATATCTATTATTTGTTGCAATTTTAATCTATTTTTACGTATAAATTTATGCTCCGCATTGAGAGTTATGAGTTCAATTGAACCCACAACTATTGTATTGTATCCGCCTCTGCTCGTATTTTGTAATTAATATTAACCAAAAATCAAGGGGAGGAGGAGATTTTCAAACTTCAAAATTTTAAAGTAACAATGTTACAAAATTTATTTAGTTAAAAGGAAAGAACTGCCTACTTCCTGAAAAGTTTATTATTAATTTTTTTTTTTTGCACTCTTCTTTTAGTTCATTTTTACCTTTTGGTTTCTTATTATCTCATTTCGCAAATATTATGGTATGGACAGTTCTTGCAGCATCCCTAATTTTCAATTGTAATCATTGTACGGGACAAAATCTAGTGGGAGTCATTGTTCAACATGTTAACAATAATGAAAAATTGACACGCTGAAATTGAAAATTCCCTTCCAATTTATTTCGTCCAGTAATGGTACATTGTCTACTGAACAAAACAAATGATACTTCTTTGCGCGACGACGTGTTTTATTTGTACGATTTAAGGGTGTCAAATGGGCGTGTTGAATCAATTTTGGGCGGGTCAAAATGGGTTGAATCAATATTTGATTGGGTCATTTAATTTTGAGCGGGTCAAAATGAGTTGAGTCAATAATTGGGTCGGGTCAAGATGGGTTAAAATTCGGGTCATAACCCAACCCGTCCAACTCTTATTAAACTTTAATTAATATGTGTTATTTTTTTTATAAATTGTATAATTATTAAATAAGCTTTTTTTTGCTTTTGTTATGGTCATATTTAAAATATTAAATAAAAAATAAAATTATTTCTAAGATATTTTAACAAACTTACTCATAGATCAATTTGAGCTAAAAATTTGCCCAACTTTAAATGGGTTGAGATGAGTTGGATCAATTGGGCTAAGTTCATTAAGTGGATGGGTCAATAACCAACCCAACCTTGGACGAGTTGGGTGGGTCATTTGGGCTTGGGCCAAATTTGACAGCCCTAGTACAATCCAAATGTAAACAATTGATCAACTTCAGAATTTAGTTCAGGTTATTCTCCTTTTCGATTTATATAGATAAATCAAGCCAGCGGATAATTATAACTTGACGCATACCTAGATATGATCATATGATCATGAGTAATGAAAGATGGCAAACGTATGAACAAAAAACAATCGCTCCACCTTCATAAGATATATAAGAATTGCCTACAAATTATTCTTTTTCCAGACTCTACTTTTGAGATTTCAATAGTTTTGTTGTTGTTATTATTATTATTATTTTAGTCCAAATTATGAAGACTAAGAAGCACAGATAAATTAACTTAAGGAAGGAAATAGCCTATCAAATTCGGCCTCGTTAAGTTGAGTTAACCCAAGTTAAAACTCTTCAGCCATTAAGTTGGACCTCTAACAACTAAATAGCCCAAACCCAAAAGCCCTTCAGATTACAAGCAAACAGGTCTCTAGCTCTCAACTAGTGGTGGCAAAATAAATTTAAAAAATAATTACTAATTACTAAAGATGGATAGAATAATATTTTTTAAAATAAATTAAATATGGATAAAATTTATATTACTAAATTAAAAAATAGGAACTTTATGAATAACTAATGTATTTAACTTTACATTTTAAAGATTTATATTGGATTTTTGAGACTAGAAACATTTTGAAATATATTAAACATAATTTTTATCTATTTTCCACCCTTGCTCCCCTTGTGTAAATGACACTAGGTAACCACTTTTAAGTATGTTTAAAATATATCAACAGTTTACGGTGTATTTAAAGATTAGCCAATTTCGCTCAAACTTCAAGACACAACGTCCTAGAGTTTAAACCTCAAAGTTCAAACTTCAGGACATCGTATCTTAAAGTTCGATAATTGTATCAAGAAATTTTAATCTTATATCCTTAATTTAAATTAGTAATTCAAAAATTCAGGATACTTAGGATGTGTTTGGTATGAAGAAAAATATTTTCCACGAAAATTATTTTCCTAGAAAATATTTTTATGGAAAATAAGTGGTTTTATCACTTATTCCCTTATTTGTTTACGCCCCGCAGTATTACGATGATGTTACGCTTTGCAGTATTATATTACGATGATATTACGCTCCACAATATTATATTACGACGATGTTATACCCTGTAGTATTGTACGATGAATTTATCGTAAGATAATTGACATCAGTTCAAGGACAAGATTATTTGGAGATTATAAGTATTGTGCTATTTCAAGCAAGTGATAAGTAAATTTGTGGAGGCGAGAAGGTAAGCGAATCGAAGAAAATGAGTTTCGTCGAAGTTTGATATTTTGGGATAAAATATGGTCCGAGCTATAATATCCGGTATTTATGGTCCAGTGCTATACAAGGTACCACATGACCATGAGCAAGATGTATAAAGTATGTTAAAAGTGAGTACTATTATAAGTAATTTGACATAATTCTTAGTTATGTGGGTAATTAGTTAATTACAGGTTAATGGTAGGTTAATAAATTGATTAAAAAATTGGTGGATAATTAGTTAAAAACTTTAGTTAAACTTATGGAACCTTAATGTGGCAGCAAAGTCTTTAGTCAATTAGTGACTCTTTACTCATGTAACAAAGAGCTTGAGAATTTAAGTAGGGTTAGAAAATAGAGGCACAATACCGAAAAAAATATTTTTCAAGAAAACAAAGACACATGTTTTTCAGTTTGTTATTCTAGTATAGTAGAAAGATCTCTAAATTTTAATTTTTGGTCATCCATTTTTACTTTTGGGGTTCGAAGTTGACTTTGTTCTTCTTCTTAAGGTACATATCTCTGATTCTGATTCTTGATTTTTCACCTTCAGATCATGTCTCTATGTGTCTCTAGCTCTGTTTTATTTTTTGTATATATTCATGCAAGTTTTTTCTGGGTATATGAGGATTTTTTTTCTGTAAAATTTAAGTCTTTTGAGAGAGGGTTATGCTCCTTACTTTTGATTTATTTGATACTAACTGATATAAAGTTTGTGTCTTTTTGGAATTTTGAGCTTCAATCTTTGTTTTTATAGAGAAATTTATGTTCTTTTCTTGTAGAGATCTGATTTAGATCGGCGATTTAAAAATCCATTTTCTTCCTTCAAAATTGTTGATTTTTATTCTATTTCACACCGATCCTTTCTGGGTTTTGCTATTTCTCAGGTAAAGATTTGTTTTTTTCTATTTTTATATGATTTTCTTGTCTTTTCCTCCCGTAGGCTGCTTTCGACCACAAAAAATCCAAACTTTGGTTTCTGCTTTTTTTTTTTTGTCGCAATTTGTGAAGAACTTAGTGAAGATCTTATTTTACTAAGTTTATAGTGGCCTTTTTTATTCATTATTTACTGTTTTTAAATCAACTTTAAGTTTTATTTCATCATTTTTTGAGCTCATTTGCTACGGGTGGGGCCTCACCAGTGGTAGCGGTGATAATCCACCCCTCCTTTGTTTGTCTTTGTGGTATTTTGTGTGTATTTCAGGTTAGGGCCTGCGGATATTAGCGGCGAATGGGACATGTTTGTGAAAACATTAATGAACAACCTTGGCGAATGCCAGCAAGGGGCAGCGAGAGTGGGACAAGAACGTACGAGGTGGTCACAACATCGTCGTATATACCAGGACAATTCCAAAGTTTAACTCGCTGGATTTGGTACCTCCCATTTTCCTGTTTCCATTTGTTGTGTTAGTTAAATTGCTTCTATCTTAGTTCGTATTAGTTTATTCACCGTATTAGTGTGCATGTAGTTGGATCTTGTCTTCCTCCAGTTCGGGCTGTTGCCTTGTGTGTGTTAGTGATTCCCCTTAGTCTGTCGTAGGTATAATATTTATGGTATGGGATGGTCGAGTGAGGTCATGTCCCTGGGGGGGAACGGGGGCAGGAGGTAGGACAGGGGTTAGGGAGTGGGTCGGGAGGCAAGGTAGGCAAAGGGAATAAGGGTGTCTATAAGTTGAGAATTGCATCATGGAACATAGGTACAGTGACGGGTAAGTCTATTTAGTTGGCGAAGATCCTCCAGAAGAGGAGGGTCAATATAGCGTGTGTCCAAGAGACAAGGTGGGTAGGGTCGAGGGTGAAGGACGTGGGCTGGTATAAACTTTGGTACTCAGGAGTCTAGAGAGGTAAGAATAGAGTGGGTATCTTGGTGGATAGGGAACTTAGAGAGTCTGTGGTTGAGGTTAGACGAGTGAATGATAGATTGATGATTATTAAGTTGGTGGTTGGAGAGTGCACCCTAAACGTCGTTAACGCTTATATGCCGCATGCGGGCCTAGATGAAGAGGTTAAATGACGCTTCTGGGAGGGGTTAGATGAGATTGTGCGCCAGGTTCCGCCTGTTGAGAAGCTATTCATAGGAGGGGATTTCAATGGTCATATTGGGTCAACCGCAGGTGGTTATGGATATGTGCACAAAAGCTTCGGTTTTGGGGAGAGGAACGGAGAATGTACCTCGCTGTTGGACTTCGCTAAGGCTTTTGGGTTGGTGATTGCGAACTCTAGCTTTCCGAAAAGGGAGGAGCATTTGGTTACTTTTCAAAATGCGGTGGCGAAGACTTAGATTGACTATCTCCTCCTCGGGAGGAGTGATAGAGGGTTGTGCAAGGATTGCAAGGTGATCCCGCGTGAGATACTCGTGACACAATATAAGCTTTTGGTGATGGACGTTTGTATTATGTTAAGGAGGAGGAAAAGGTCTGCTTGAGGGAGACCGAGAATCAGGTGGGGAGCCTTAACTAAGGATAAAAACCAAGAATTGGAGCGACGATTGTCGGCTATGGGAGCTTGGAGGAGTAGTTGTGACGTGATTACTATGTGGTCAGCGAAAACAGACAATATAAATGAGGGTGCGAGATAGGTGTTAGGGGTCTCGATGGGCATCTCTGGGAGACACAAAGGAGACTGGTGGTGGAATAAAATGGTCCAAGGTAAATTGGAAGCGAAGAAGGCGGCGTACCTGAAGTTAATGGGGAGCATAGGTGAGGAGCATAGGCGAGCGTGCATGGAGAGGTATAAGGTAGCTAGGAAGGAAGCTAAGCTGGTGGTGACAGAGGCTAAGAATGCGGCTTATGGTCATATATACGAGGAACTGGGGGAAACAGCGGGAAGAAGAAATTGTTCTAGTTGGCCAAGTTAAGAGAGAGGAAGGCTCGAGATTTAGACCAAGTGAGATGCATCAAGGACGAAGATGGTAGAGTATTGATGGAAGATGCCCAGATTAAGAGGAGATGACAGACTTACTTTCATAAACTTCTGAATGAGGAAGGGGTTCTGGATATTTTGCTAGGCGAATTGGAGCATTTCGAGAGTCACCGTGACTCTGGATGTTGTAGGCGCATCAAGGTTGAGGAGGTCATGGGAGTTATGCGTAAGATGATTAGGGGCAGAGCGACCGGGCCAGAAGAGATTCTAGTAGAATTTTGGAAGTGTGTGGGGAGAGCAAGTCTGGAGTGGTTGACTCGGTTGTGTAATGTTATTTTTAAGGCGAAGAGGATGCCAAATGAGTGGAAACAAAGGTGATATATATAGTTGTAACAATTATAGGGGTATCAAATTACTGAGTCATACCATGAAAGTATGGGATAGGGTGGTTAAAGCGAGGGTGCGGATGACAGTGTCAGTATCCGACAACCAATTTGGGTTCATGCCAGGTCGTTCAACTACAGAAGCTATACACCTTGTTAGGAGGTTGGTGGAACTGTACAGAGAGAGGAATAAGGATTTGCACTTGGTGTTTATTGACCTTGAGAAAGCGTATGACAAGGTTCCTAGAGAAGTTCTCTGGAGATGCTTGGAAGCAAAATGTGTGTCATTTCCCTACATTATGTTGATTTAGGACATGTATGATGGGGCTAAGACTCAGGTTAGGACAGTATGAGGCGACTCTGAGCATTTTCCGATTGTAATGGGGTTACACCAAGGTTCTGTGCTCAGTACGTTCTTATTCGCCCTGGTGATTGACGCATTAACAAGCCATATTCAATGGGAGGTGCCATGGTGCATGATATTCGCCGATGACATAGATCTTATTGATGAGTTCCGAGTTGGTGTTGACGATAAGCTGGAGGTTTAGAGACAGGCTCTTGAGTCTAAGGGTTTTGAGCTGAGCAGGATGAAGACAGAATACCTGGAGTGTAAGTTCAGCATTGAGCCGGGGGAAGTGGGTGTTGATATGAGGCTTGAATCATAGTTCATCCCAAGTAGAGGCAGCTTCAAGTACCTTAGGTTATTTATCCAAGGGGGAAGGGAGATCGATGAGGATGTCACACACCGTATTAGGGTAGGATGGATGAAGTGGAGGTTAGCATATGGTGTCTTGTGTGACAAGAGAGTTCCACCGATACTCAAAGGTAAGTTCTATAAAGCGGTGGTTAGACCGGCCATGATGTATGTGGTTGAGTGTTGGTCTGTTAAGAACTCACATATCCAGCAGATGAAAGTAGTAGAAATGAGGATGTTGAGGTGGATGTGTGGCACACTAGGATGGATAAGATTAGGAATGATGCTATTCGGGAGAAGGTGCACGTAGCTCCCATTGATGCCAAGATGCGGGAAGTGAGGCTAAGATGGTTTAGGCATGTTATGAGGAGAAGCCCAGATACTCCGGTAAGGAGGTGTGAGCGGCTGGTTGCGGAAGGCACGATAAGAGGTAGAAGGTGGCCTAAGAAATATTGGGGAGAGGTGATCAGGCAGGATATGGCGAGGCTTCAGATTTTCGAGGACATGACACTTAATAGGAAGTTGTGGAGGTCGAGTATTAGGGTTGTGGGTTAGGAGGCAATTGAGTCATGCCTTACTTCGTAAATTTGTAAGACTAGTCTAGTAGGTTTTTTTTGTCTAAGATAGTTAGTTAGTGACATTGTTGTGTCTTCCCATCTCGCTTTTCAATGCATGACCTTTTTATTAGCTTTCCCTTTAGCTTTGCATCTTTCTTCTACATTTCATATTGTTCCAAATTTTCCTACGATTTATGTAGTGATACTAATATTGTCTCCTTTTTGTCTTTTTGTTTTCTTGAGCCGAGGGGTTTTCGGAAATATCCTCTCTACTCTTTTAGGATAGGGGTAAGGCCTACGTACACACTACCCTCCCCAAACCCCACTAGTGGGATTTTACTGAGTTGTTGTTGTTGTTACTCGTGTGACAAAGGTGGCAAATATAGAGAAAAGTTTGGATAAGTCATCACTAAAGTGGAGCCCACTCCCAAAATGTTAAGAGAACCTATTTAATTATTTTTTAATATCTACATATCAAAGAATGCTTTAGCAAATTTATTCAAAGTGTTAGCAGCGTAATTTGCTACAAAGTTCATACAAGACTACTTAGCAACGTGAGAATTGTGATTCTAAGGGAGTATGTTGCAATATTTCTCAAGAATATCATATAGATTTTTTCCTACTTCGATCCGCCGTTATGTGATTTGTCGCAATTGACGTGTGTTAGAGGGATTGTCAAGAGAATCGGCTCAGATATGTTAAGGCTATCCCTTCTATCCTTTTGGCATGATCCAAGTAAAGTTATGTAAACTTAATGTTATTTCATAAGTTTTTTTACTCTTAGTAGTTTAGGATGTCTATGTTATTTATTCATGTAAATTGATATTCAAGCATGTCTAAATAGGTCCATAAGTCCATATTGAGGTATATGATAGAGATGTTAATGTTTTTAATATAGTGATACATTCATATTCATGCATTTACCACCGTGCTACGGCCGATCGGGAAGTTACCACCGGTTGGGCAGTTATGTATCATTATTTACCACTGGTTGGGTAGTCATGCATTTACCATCGAGCTATAGCCGGTTGGGCAGTTATCAATGATCAGTTGGGCAGTCATGCATCATACGATATGGATAATAGTCTCAAAGAGAAGCATTATATATATAAGTAATAAGTATGCATATACAGTGGCAGTTCGGAGATTCCGGTTGATTCTTGTATGTCTCCAATTAATGTTGACTTACTGTTATGTTTCAGTTCTGCCTTACATACTCGGTACATTATTCGTACTAACGTCCTTTTGTTGGAGACGCTGCATTCATGCCTGTAGGAATAGATTATCAGATTGACAAGCGTTCATAGTAGACGAGATTGGCATTCGGTGAAGATCGGTAAGACTCCACCTTATTTGGAGTGCAGCCGAGTCTATGAGCCATCATGTTAGAGTTTTGCTACAGACTTATGGGTAGGCCGGTACCCTATCCCATTTGATGTCAAATAATCTTAGAGGCTTTGTAGACAGAGGTTCATTTTGTATAGTATGTCAGAGGCCTTGGCGACTTATATGTATTCGTGTTTTAAGAAAAATGGGTCAGTGATATGGTGTTTTCCCACTTACAATAGTACATTATGAGTTGTGGCCATGTGGGCCCATGATAGTTACAAAAGGAATGAGTCCAAGTAACTCGAACTACGTTTGTTCTAGTTTTGGTCGAACGATCATGAGTTAAGAGTGGTTCGCTCGGGCCAACACGGCACCGGGTGCCAGCCATGCCTTCCCAGGTTTAGGGTGTGACAAAGTGGTATCAGAGCGGGTCGTGTCCTAGGAAGTCTACAAAGTCTTGCCTAGTAGAGTCTCACTCATGGGTGTGTTGCATGCCACACTTATAATTGGGAGGATATAGTGCATTTAGGAAATATTACCCTTCTTTTATTTCTAGATCGTGCCATAAACCTGAGTCGTAAGAAGTCAGTACGAAGCTTTCACTAGATTTTGTATGCACCACAGGTGCATGTATTACAATAGAGCTTTAAGGCGTAATTTCCACCTATGTGTAAGGGAGGTTATGAAAAAAAATATACAATGCAATTGAAAGGTAAGTAAGGTAAAGGTGAAGAAGAGACGAGATACTCAAGTACAAAAGGTTGTGAATAGTCCAGACATCAGATAGAGGTTGGGTTTTAGTTTAGTTTACAAAGGAGAGAAGAATCACATAGGTGCATTTACAAGGTTAGAGACAACTACAAGATTGAAAAGATTCCGACCACAAGTCATGTGTGAGAAAGAGGCCTAAAGGGGAGAATGCCCTGGCCTTTGGAATTATTCACATAACAGTTACCTAGATGGAAAGGAAAGTACTAAAGTATTCGGAAGACATAGGTTATGAAATTTATAAGTGCGTCAGTCAACATTCGAGGACGAATGTTCCAAAAGGGGGAATGATGTTACGCCCCACAGTATTACAATGATGTTACGCCCCGCAGTATTGCAATGATGTTACGCTCTGCAGTATTATATTACGATGATGTTATGCTCCGCAATGTTATATTACGACGATGTTACACCATGTAGTATTGTACGATGAATTTGTCGTAAGATAATTGACATCAATTCAAGGACAAGATTATTTGGAGAATAACTATTATGATATTTCAAGCAAGTGATAAGTAAATTTGTGAAGGTGAAAGGGTAAGAGAATCAAAGAAAATGAGTTTCATCGAAGATTGACATTTTGAAATAAAATACGGTCCGAGCTATAATATTTGGTATTTATGGACGAGTGCCATACAAGGTACCACTTGACTATGATAGAAAGATGTATAAAGTGTGTTAAAAGTGAGTAGTATTATAAATAATTTAAGATATTAGTTATTTATTGATTAATGAGAGATTAAGAAATTGGTGGATAATTAGTTAAAATCTTTGGATAAGCTTATGGAAACTTAATGTGGCAGCAAAGTCTTTAGTCAATTAGTGACTCTTTAATCATGTAACAAAGGTGGCAAATGTAGAAAACGTTTGGCTAAGTCATCACTAAAGTGGGGACCACTCCCAAAAGGTTAAGAGAACCTCTTTAATTCATTTTTGAATCTCTATATATCAAAAGAATGCTTCGGCAAACTTATTCAAAGTGTTAGCAACGTAATTTGCTGCAAAGTTCATACGAGACTACTTAGCAACGTGAGAATTGCGATTCTAAGGGAGTGCGGTACAATCATTTTTAAGAATATCATACGTATTCTTTCCTACTTCAATCCGCCATTACGTGATTTATTGCAATTGACGTGTGTTAGAGGGATTTTCAAGAGAATCGGATAAGATATGTTAAGGCTATCCCTTCTATACTTTTAGCTTGATCCAGGTAACGTTACGTAAACGTAATGCTATTTCATAAGTGTTTCTACTCTTAGTAGTTAAGGATGTCTATGTTATTTATTCCGGTAAAATGATATTCAAACATGTCTAAGTATGTCCCTAAGTCCCTATTGAGGTATATGATAGAGATGTTAATATTTTTAATATACTAATACATGCATCTTCATGCATTTACTACCGTGCTACGGCCGGTCGGGCAGTTACCACCAGTTAGGGTGTTATGTATTATTATTTACCACCGGTTGGACAGTCATGCATTTACCACCGAGCTACGGCCAGTCGGGTAGTTACCACTGATCAGTTGGGCAGTCATGCATTATACGATATGGATAATAGTCTCAAAGAGAAGCATTAATTATATATATGTATGTATGTATAATAAGTATGCATATATGGTGGCAGTTTGGAGATTCAGGTTGATTCTTATATGTCTCTAGTTAATGTTGACTTACTGTATATGTTTCAATTCTGCCTTACATACTCGGTACATTATTCGTAATGACGTCCTTTTATTGGGGACGCTGCATTCATGATTGCAGGTATAGATAATCAGTTTGACGTGCCCTCATAGTAGACGAGATTGACATCCAGTGAAGGATCGGTAAGACTCCGCCTCGTTTGAAGTGCAGCCGAGTCTATGAGTCATCATGTCAGAGTTTTTCTACAGACTTATGGGTAGGCCGGTACCCTATCCTATTTGATGAAAAATAATCTTAGAGGCTTTGTGGAAAAAATTTCATTTTCTACAACATGTCAGAGGCCTTAACGGCCATATTTATTCATGTTTTAAGAAAAATAGTTCAGTGATACAGTATTTTCCCACTTACAGTTGTACATTATGAGTTGTGGCCATGTGGACCCATGATAGTTACAAAAGGAATGAGTCCATCTAACTCGAACTATGTAAGTTCTAGTTTTGGTCGAACGATCATGAGTTACATAGTGGTTCGCTTGGGCCAACACGACACCGGGTGCCAGCCACGCCTCCCCAGGTTTGGGGCGTGACAGTTTGGTTGGTGAGTGAAAATATTTTTTCGAAAATATATTTTAATGTTTGGTTAGAGAGTAGAAAATATTTTTTAGGAACATAATTTTTTCTGCTACTCTCTTTAGTCCTCACCCCCTTCCCTGTGCTCCCTCTCGCCCCCAAATACCCAATATTTCCTTGATTCTATTTTCTTCAAGAATTTAATTATTCCTCTAAAAATTTACACAAACCCAAAGGAACTATTGTGTTGCTTTATTGTTTTACGCAAAAACAACTTTGGAATTTGTGCTCCATAACTAAAAAAAATACTCTCTTTTTTGGTTGAAAAAGAAAGTACTATTTCTACAACATGAAAGTAAAGTATTTATTTTATTGGAATGAAAGAAAATACTTTTTCTATATCATGAAAAGAAAATACTTATTTTGTTGAAATGAAAGAAAATATTATTTTTATTGAAATAAAAGAAAATATTTTTTACTATATCATTTTGTTGAAATAAAAGAATTTTTTTTTCTATATCATGAAAAAAGTACTTTTTTGGTAAAATGATAAAAAAAATTATATCATGAAAAGAAAATACTCATTTGTTGAAAAGAAAAAAATACTCTATTTATAACATGAAAAGAAGTATTATTAATAATATTTCTATTTAGGGTGGGATAAGGGTGGGGTGGGTGGGATGGGGTTGGTGGGGCTAGAGAATGGTGAAGGCTGGAAAATAGTTTTGAAAAATATTTTCCCTTCACTTGATAGGAAAAATATTTTCCTCCAATTAGAGGAAATGAGTTCATAAGAAAAATATTTTTCAAAATATTTAAGCCAACTGTCAAGATCCAAATTCTCCTCCGTTAGGTGTCATGATGGCACCTAGTCTTAGGGACTAGGTAAACCTAATATTAACTTAAATAACAACAATATTTAACTAACATCGAACAATTTCGAAACAGTAACCTCTATACAAATTTACAATCCCAAAACCGGTAGTACAAGTTATAAGCTCTACATAGCTTTTTTTTTCTTCTAGAAAATCTCTAAATATAACTATTCTGAAATAAGGATAAACATTGCAATACAAAAACTAGAAGGTTACTCTGAAGCCTGTGAACGCAACAGCAGGTTTACCTTGAGTATCTATAGCAATAATCCGCACAACTAGCTAACGATCAACTGACTTTGAAATACCTGGATCTATAAAAAAATATGCAGAAGCATAGTATGAGTAGACCACAGCGGTACCCAGTAAGTATCAAGACTAACCTCAGTGGAGTAGTAACGAGGAACAATCAAGACACCTACTAGACTAAATAACCTGAGCAAATATAAGTGTAGTACTAACAGAAATACGACCTCTCTAGAAAACTACGTATAATGACGACGCTAATATGGTACTTGAAATGAGAAATAGAAACAACAACTAGCAGCGGAACACAACAAGTAATAACACAGTAAAGTAAGTTGAACACAGTCTAAATCCGACGATCACAATTAAAAGAAGAACATGTAGCAACTAGATGAGAGTAACCACTTTCACATCAAATTTTATCCAATAATCATCACGAGGTACTAATACCCCTAACACTTGGCATCTTGTGCCCTCATTTTAACTAGTACTGCACGGACGACGCTTGTACCAATATAACCATTTTCGCATAGAAGGCAAGTAAACAAAGGTGTGCATCGATACTCAACAATATCAAGATCAATCCTCTTAACCAATAGGAGTAATTAAATATGTGTATGCTTGTGCAAATGTCCAAAAATAGTTCATGCCAGTTAGTAAGTATAAGGGAAATGGACAACACGTAAAATGTTTCTCCACAATTTTCCACAGGATAAAACTCACTGCGCTACTACACAAATATCAACAACAAAAATATTCGCAGGCCATCACAAGTCATCACCAGTCAGTCCCTGACATAGCCAACCTTGTCTAGCCACATATGCAATAATAAAGTAAATGTCCGCCTTATCTCGCCACACGTGCATAATAATATTCTCACCTTATCTTGCCATAATCTCAAACACACATATATAGCTAGCCTTGTCACTCTGCATATGCATAATCAACAGTAACAATAGCATGGGCAAAAACGTCGTCCAACACAACCCCAATCGCACGACATAAACCTCGTGCATCACAATAACAACCGTACGACAGAAACCTCGTGCACCACAACATTGAGTACCACATCCACAATGGCAGTAACATAAGAGTATGGCAATTAAATCAATTCAAGAGCTTTCGATCAAAAGGAAACGGTAGAACTAGTTCACAAGGAATAACCACAATAGAGAATAATAGCCATAATAAGAATAGCTCAACAAGGGAGAAAATAATATTTAATAACGATCTCACAAAGTACAGTTCAACAACGACATAGATAACACGAGTTAATAATTCCAAATAAGGATAAGTCAACTAAGATATATGATATCTAAACTTCTTTTAAGGTTGAGAAATTACGAAAGAGATACAACAAATTCAATTAAGGATAAGCAGCGGAAGGATAATCCTAACCTCAATTAAGGATGAACAATTACAGAAGAGATAATTATACTTTCAATTAAGGAAAAACGATTAGGGAGGGGTAGCATGACAATAGAAGAGGTAACAACTTCAGTTAAGTCATATAAGATTCAAATAGGCGATAAGAGAGGATGCAATAATTAATTCCAATTAAAGCATGTAGAGGTGAAATTAGTAAATAGGAAACTTAATCACAACAAAAACAACTTTATACTCAGTGAATATAAGGACCTAAGAACCCTGAAAGGACAAATTTCCACAAATAAGCTTGAGCACATAATTGTCACCTCGCATACACGGACTTTACATGATACAATTAGCATAGAAGACTCAAATTTGTAGTTCCCCCACACGAAGTTAGGCAAGATACTTACCTCAAAGAAGACAAATCGATATTCTAAAATGAACTTCTCGGGTGAAATAACCTCAGGACGGCTCAAATCTAGCCAAAATAATTTCATAGCATAAATAAAACTCATAAGAAACTATTCCGGATCATAAAGCCTCAATCTTTATCAAAAATTAAAATCAACCCAAAAGTTGACCCCCGGGCCCGCACCTCGGAACCAGACAAATTTCATAAAATTCGAACACCCATCCGATACAAGTTTAACCATAATATAATTATCAAATTCTGATACCATTTCGTCCCTCAAATCATCATGTTACATTTTGAAAGTTTTCTTCAAAATTCCCATTTTTCCTCAACTCAAAACACAAATTATAAGATGAAATTAAAGATACAATCATGGAATATAATAGATTATAGGTGAAGAAAACTTACCCCAACGATTGTCTTGAAAACCCCCCAAAAAACTCCCAAAATCGAGGTCTAAAAATAAAAATATGGAGAAAATGGCAAAACCCTCGAATATAAACTCTCTACCCAGGCATGAACGCACCTGCGACATAATTAGCCGCTTCTGTGACAAAAGAACCGCACCTGCGATGACCACCGACCAGATTCCCTCTCGCACATGCGGACATCCTACCACTTCTGCGCAACCACAGGTGCACATGCCCAAACCACCTGCGCTCTCTCTCGCCTCTGCATCCAAGAATCCGCTTCTGCGAAGCCATAGATGCATACCAATTCTCCGCATCCGCGGAGACTGCCAAGTTTAGCTCTTCTCGCACCTGCATTTCCATATTCGCACCTGCAACCATCGCACATGCTCCCAAGGTCCGAATGTGTGACTACATAAGAACTTAGACCTGTTCACAACCATGTAAACCATTTAAAAACTCGTTTGAAACACACCCGGGACCCCCGGGACCCCGTCCATGCATACCGACAAGTTCCATAACCTAACACGGACTCGCTCGAGGTCTCAAATCACATGAAACAACGTCTGTCACACCTCCTTTTTACGCTACCGCACCCCGCGAGGGGCGTGGTAAAGGGAGTTTTTCCAGTTAAAGGATAATCGAAACAGGATTTATTATTAAGATTCAGAGTCGCCACTTGGGAGATTTATGGTGTCCCAAGTCACCGGTTGAATCCCGAATCGGGGAAAAGATTGACTCTGTATTACAGTCCGCGAACCAGAAATCCGGATAAGGAATTCTGTTAACCCGGGAGAAGGTGTTAGGCATTCCGAGTTCCGTGGTTCTAGCACGGTCGCTCAACTGTCATATTTGGCTCATTTATCTGATTTTATAACATGCGTTAACTTATGCACAAATTTTAGCCTTTAACCGCTTTTGATATTATTACTATTATTATTATTATTTTAACAAAAGAATTGCAACGTTGTAAAAATGTATCTCGAACCATGTCGCACCAGTGCACCCGTGGTTTTTGACACATTTCGACTCCGTTGGGATTTGAATTTTGGTCACATAAATGTGTACCCGAGTTTAGGAAGGTAATATTATTAAACTAACGCGCCTAAAGCTTTTCGCGTTTGCACTTTGCGAGAGTCATGGAATTTGCTAAATGGCACGCCTCGAATTCTAAGGCTCAATACGAGATTAATTAAATGAGGGCCATGCATTTGTCATTTTTGCTTGGCACGACGCACCTCAATAAATCATTCAATAAAAAAATGATTTCTGATCATATTCCCTTATTAATAGTAAAGAACTAACCTGTCGAAATAAGAATCAAAATATGCATACATTACAATAGTACCACTAAGAAAGAAAGAAAGAAAGCATCTTTGCCCTCTAAGTGCTGCCATTATTATATTAAAAAAAACAAAGTTTGAAAAAGATGGCCAAAAGAACAGTACATTAATTTCTTTTTTTTTAATAAAAAAAAAGCCTAACAACTGTCGCTCACTTGTCGAAATAAGAATCAAAATATGCATACAACTTAACGAAAAGAACAAGGGAAACACAAAACCCAAATTCAAGTGTTTCTGTGCAAATTACAATATAGCTAGGAACTATAACCTGTTTCTTAAACTGGATCTATGAAGAAAATGACAAGATATACCTAACACTCTATAGCCTAACAATTGAATCCAAACATTCATAATTTGACAAACATGCATAGATCAAACAAATTAGTAGACATCAATTCATTTCAAAGTAAAACATTTTATCAAATGACAAAGCTTGTCATGGGAACAAAGCAGCAGAATAAGAAAGAAACGGGAAAACAAACCCGAACCGGCGTGCACGAGATCCAAACAGAAACTGTATCGCACCAGAGCTCGGACCTCGACGGATTGAATCCTCACCAGTGACAAATGACAAAAACCCGACGTGCAACCTTTCCTAGGTCTCCAACAACCAGCAAACAACTCAAAGTAAACTTGATTCAACCAAACTATGTAGTTAAAATCCGAATCCAAACCTCAAAGCTCGGTTCAACAATGGCAACGAAAGATCCCATGTTTATGGCACAGTGGAGTTTCAGCAGCTTAAACTCGCCGGAAAAAATGGACAACGACAATGGTCGACGGACAGGTGAGGGGTCGTCTGGTTGCTGACGCGACGGGCTGTTGGAGGTGGTCGTTTGGTTCGACTGACGATGAAGGCTGGGTGGTCGACGACTTTGGGTAGTGAAGGTGACGGAGATGGCGATGGAGGTTTTTAGGGTTCTTTTTGTTATGTCTTCTTCATGAAAATGAAGAAGAACAGTAGTATCCTATCTTGTGTTCTTTTTTCGTCAACAAAAATGAATCCCCCCTCTTGTGTGTGTATTCTATCCTTTTTTATATGTATCAAATGTATTGTTTTCTTCTGTTGGAGAAAAATCAATAATGAGCATCAACAGTAGTCCTTTTCTATTGTTTTCTATCTCTATCGTGTGTGCATGTGTTTTCTTTTTGCTTTCCAAAATTTTTTGTCCGTTTTTGTTTTCATCCGTCCTTTGCGCGTGCATGTGTTTCGTGTCCCCATTGTATTGTGTCCCCCGCGTGTGTCCCCACGTGTGGTGGACTCGGATTATTATGGGCTAGGTCCGAAAATTAGGCCTAAAAACGGGTAGTTGAACCCGAGTATTATTCTTTGCCCGAAACCGAAAAATGAGAACATGATGTTATTTAATTAATCCTACGTAAGAAAAGTAAAAAAATAATTTTCAAAATGAGACTAACAATTGAAACAAAACTATTTTTAGTATTTTTCAAGTTTTAAAATAACTACAAAACAAAAACTATTTTTTGCAATTTTCGTTTTTATATAAAAATAAAATATAAAGTATTAT
>MU787325.1:0-11972 GCA_026770625.1 Nicotiana glauca
AAACCACAGTCGATGAAGTCCACTCATCGAGTTCGGCCACGGCACGATCTCGATAAGCGGAGGGACTAGCTATATAGGTCAGAATCCGATCCCACGATAATTAACGAAGTTAATCCCGTCTTAAGTTAATTCACGATTAATAAGTGGTATGACCACTCAGAATTAATGGTACTTAACCCTTATCTAATTCGATCAACAAGGCTACGGCCCGCCCGCCATCATGAAGGCGCAACCCCAACGTGGTCACGGCCACTTATTGCCAGCTCACGAAGCTCACAACTATAAATACTAAGAGAAGAAACCCTAGAAAAGGGGGCTTCTTCTTTGCCGCTACTCACAGAAAGGGGAGAGACACAGAGATACCCATATTATGGGAAAGCGAAACACTATTGTAAGCTCTGAACCTCTTCATGGAGAGGCAGACTAAACCAATATTATCAATAAAAGCTTCTATTGTTTCTACTCTTCATTCTGAGTTCCTATTATTGTTTCTTATATTTTGGTCTAATGAATTATTACGATTTGCTAAGATTTTCCCGTAATTCATATATATTGTGTTGTACTCATAAAGTGTGTGGTATTTATGAGTCAAACGCTAGGATTTTGCGATGTTTTTGCTATGTGTACATATCAAATTCAATTAAGATATTATATGAAAATTTGATTCTTTCAATTCTCGTTTGAGAAAAGGTGGATTTTTATTTGGGTTGGTTCGAAGAAAAAGAAAGACTTTTTGTTTACCTTACTTTCCTTTTTCGTATATCAATAACTCAATTAAAATATTATTATTGTTATCTACTATATTGAGTCGTATTGTTATTTTAAATATATGTTATTAATATTTTGAATATCTTTTAAATTTTTTTGTATCGTATTAAATTTATAGTTATATAACAACAAAGAGTATGTAACGATTGATTTGTGTGGTCGTGTCGATATTTCTTTTTCATCTTGCTTTTTCTTATAATAAAATTATTTTCTTTTATTTTATTTATTCTACCTTTTTATATAATAATTTTATTATGTAAGATTTTGTCCTTTTTATAACATTATAAGTTTTTTTATTCATATTGCTTGTGTATGATAGCATGAAATGATGGTAGATGATGCTCTCTCTCCATTTTAATTTATGTGAATCTATTTTCTTTTTATTCCGTACTAAAAAGAATTACCCGTTTTTCATATTTGAAAATAATTTACCTTTATGCAATGAATTATAGTCACACAAAATATATGTACCTCATTTTACATTACAACTTAAAAAGCCTTCTCTCTTTTTTCCTATAAACTTCATGCCTAGTCAAATGAGTTAACATAAATTAAAACGAAAGGAATATAATCTATTCGAATATTGTATTCATCAAAATAATATAATATAATATAATCGAAAAAAGCCTAAAAATGCCACTCAACTTTCAGAAATAGTCTATCCATGCAATCCGTTAAAAAAATGCTCATTTCATGCCACTGTCGTTACACATTTGGCACATCCATGCCATTATTGACTAACGGCTCAATTTATATTTTTTTAATATTTATAACAAAAAATATTTCCACGTGTCGTGTCGCTATTGGTCTGAGTTAACCCATGCCCACTTAATTTTAACCTTGGTTAGGTCCATCTACCCAAAATCACCCGATTAAAACTTACCCGAATAATTAATCCAACCCAAACCCTTCATACCAATTCCTATTCTCTCCGATTGTCTTCCCCAAGATGTAAATCTTGGCGGTGGTTGTCATGACGATGATAGTGATGAACACCTTAACATCTCCGAACACCATCTCCACTGCCACTGCTTGTCACCAGAAACTTCCACTCTGCAACCTTGTCTTCTTCTTCTTCTTCTTCAAGTATTTCTTCATCATTTTCTTGAATTGTTTCAATCACCTCTTTTTCATCGTCGAGGGGGAATCTTCTATTTCCTCTTCTGTTTCTTCTTATTCATCACGAATTAGATGTAATCTCAGTCGTCCATCTTGGCCAGAAGAAAGGAGAGTTTCGGGCCGACCAATTTTCACCTCTGTCAACTCTAACCTTCCATCTTTTCTCACCGCACGCATGAAGAAATTTGGCTGTCCATCTTGATTTAAGGACGATAATGGCGGCGGAAACTTCTTTTCTTTCTTCTCCGCATTGCTTCTTTGCCAGCACCTTTTACATCTTGGGGAAGACGACCGGAAAGAATGGGATTTCGTATGAAGAGTTTGGGGTGGGTTATTGATTTGAGTATGTTTTAACCGGGTCGGGTTTGGGTAGGTGGACCTAACCAAGGTTAAAATTAAGTGGGGCATGGGTTAATTCGGACCAATAACAACAGGACGCGTGGAAATGTGGGTGTTATAAATATTTAAAAAAAATTGAGTCGTAGTCAATAATGGCATGGATGGGCCAAATGTGTAATGGCAGTGGCATGAAATGAGCAATTTTTTTAACGGATGGCATGTATAGACTATTTCTGAAAGTTGAGTGGTATTTCTAGGCCTTTTCCGTAATATAATACTCCCTCCGTTTCAATTTAAATGACACACTTTCCTTATTAATCCGCTCCAAAAAGAATGACACATTTCTATATTTAGAAAAAATTTAACTTTGAACTTTTCATTTTACTCATCCTAAATAAGAAGTTTTTATCCACACAAATATTATGGCCCTACAAAACTTTAACCATTTAATATTTTAGGACCGTATATTTCAAAATCTTCTTTTATTTTTTAAATTTTGTGTCAAGTGAAACTACTTTATCTAAATTGAGACGGAAGGAGTATAATGTTATGAAACAATATATAACAATCATCTAAACAAGCTCTCAGTCGTGAAATCAAATAAAATTTTCATATCCTGTTCTTGTTCTCTGATCGATAAGTGTGGTTAGATGATGGGTGATTTTATTTTGTGTTTCACACAATTTATATCAGTTGTGTGAGGCTTATTTTTATCTCACATATTTGTATACTCATATCTTACACAACTGGGTCCACAAAATTCCAGGACCCACACAGTTGTGAGACAAAAAAGATGTCTCACACAACTAGTGTCTATTGTGTGTGAAGCACAAAATAAAAAATTTCTTAGATGATACAGAATCCTTCGTAAAGCATCACGGTATTCCTGGGAGATTATCATTGGGATAAAGTACACCGTAGCTAATTATTGTTCAAAATAAAACAATTAAACAAACATTAGAATTAGTCAAATCAAAATTCAAAAGCTTATATTAGTAATCAGATAAAAAAATAACGAGCAATAGCTTTTTTTCATTCGCTGATAAATTATCCCCCACGTAAAACCTTGGAACATTCTTTTATTAAGTAGATCCCGTTTCCTTCCAATCCTACTAACGAAATTCATTCATCATATGCATTGAATGGCACGATCTCGTAATAAAGTTCTCTGTACGTGTAGTCTTTGCCCTCTTAAGAAAATGTGTATCCAATGCACGAAAAGTGTAACCATTTAGATGGTCACTTTAACTTTGGATAGGTTGTTATTAAAAATATATATTATTATTTTGATTTTCAAAAGTTATTTTATTTTACCTATCTCACTTAAATATTCATTTATAACGGATTTTATACCTTTTCGGTTAAACTTAATGACAAGGAAAAAATAAATAAAATACAAATTTAAAACATGAACCATTTTATAACCCAACCCACCAGTTTACTATCATGGAGGATTACGTTTGGAAATTTTGGGATTACTTCTATTGATATTTCTCATTCATGATGTTACCAAATACTTCAGTTCTTGCTCTCACGTTGCTTAACTCTTCATCTTAAATAATTTAAGAGGTTAATAAATTAACCCACGCATATATGTATCTTTAGCAAGAAATCAGGTACTCATCGATCATTCTCCAAGTTTATTGCCATTTTATAATGTCATGTTGTCTTCTTTTCATTCTTTTTATAATTAATAAATTTGTCAAATTATCTAATTTTTAGTAAAGACTCGTGTATGGGTCAGAATCCGACCCCACGATAATTAACGAGGTTAATCCCGTCTTAAGTTGATTCACGATTAATAAGTGGTACGACCACTTAAAATTAACGGTACTTAACCCTTATCTGATTCGATCAACTAGGCCACGGCCCACCTGCCATCATGAAGGCGCAACCCCAACATGGTCACGACCACTTATTGCCAGCTCACGAAGCTCACAGCTATAAATACTAAGAGAGGAAACCCTAGAAAGGTGGGCTTCTTCTTCGCTACTATTCACCAGAGAGAGGGAGGAGGCAACGATACCCATATTATGGGAAAGTGGAACACCATTGTAAGGCTCTGAACCTCTTCATGGAGAAGTAGAGCAAATCAATACTATCAATAAAGGCTTTTATTGTTTCTCCTCCTAATTCTGAGTACTTATTTTCATTCTCTTCATTTGGTTCAATGGATTATTACGATTTGCTATGATTTTCCCGTAATTCATGTATATTGTTTTTTACTCACAAAGTATACTGTTAACTTTTGAGCCAAACAATCTGGCGCCGTCTATGGGGATTTCCTAGCAAAATCGCGTAGTTCTTCCTTGGACCAAAAGGAAAGAAACGCCGGAAAAGGAGAAAAATAACCCAGCTCAAACAAGCCAAAGTGGCATATCGGACAAGGGGAACCCGAAGATCTCAAATCAAGATCCAAGTCCTCTCTCTCTCTCTGACCTCGGGTAGTGCAAACAAAAAGAAGAAGCCCCCCCATGCAGGTCAAGAAGAAGAAGCCCCTCCTAAGGGAGGATCTCTGTAAGGCATCTCCCGCATCCCTGATACAGCCTCCGGCCGGGAACCGGTACTGAGATATCTCAAGTCAAGAATCGCCTCGAGATAGCCTACATACCCCGATCGGGAAGAGTACATATAAGCTACTCAAGGTCTTGAATCAAAACCGAGCTTCAGCACTCAATACCCACAACGTGGGATCCAGGATATGCGCCTTCGCCAAAAAGTTCAACTACGGTTGAACCAAGACTCAGGCTATGCGCCTTCGCCAAAAAGTTCAACTATGGTTGAACCAAGACTCAGGCTATGCGCCTTCACCATCAAAATTGATAAAGTTCAACAATGGTTGAACTGGGACTCAGGCTTTGCGCCTTTGCCAAGAAGTTCAACTATGGTTGAACCGGGACTTAGTCTATGCGCCTTCGCCAATAAGTTCAACTACGGTTGAACCGAGACTCAGGCTGTGTGCCTTCGCCAATGAGTTCAACTATGGTTGAACCAAGACTCAGGCTATGCGCCTTCGCCATCAAAATTGACAAAGTTCAACAACAGTTGAACTGGGACTCAGGCTACGTGCCTTCGCCAACAGGTTCAACAACACTCGAACCCAGACTCAGGCTATGCGCCTTCGCCAATAAGTTCAACTACGGTTGAACCAGGAGTCAGGCTATGCGCCTTCTCCATTAAATCAAGGTTATGCGCCTTTGCCAGTAAGTTCGACTACGGTTGAACCGGGACTCAGGCTATGCGCCTTCGCCATTAAATCAAGGCTATGCGCCTTCGCCACTAAGTTCAACTACGGTTGAACCGAGACTCAGGCTGTGTTCCTTCGCCAACGAGTTCAACTATGGTT
The DNA here is from genome assembly GCA_026770625.1 of Nicotiana glauca. Taxonomy (NCBI): domain Eukaryota; kingdom Viridiplantae; phylum Streptophyta; class Magnoliopsida; order Solanales; family Solanaceae; genus Nicotiana; species Nicotiana glauca. Next base: position 5,573 of record MU787325.1, read on the forward strand.
GAACCAAGACTCAGGCTCGCCATCAAAATTGTTAAAGTTCAACAACAGTTGAACTAGGACTCAGTCTATGTGCCTTTGCCAACAAGTTCAACAACAGTTGAACCGAGACTCAGGCTATGCGCCTTCGCCAATAAGTTTAACTACAGTTGAACCGGGACTCAGGCTATGCGCCTTCTCCATTAAATCAAGGCTATGTGCCTTCGCCAGTAAGTTCAACTACGTTTGAACCGAGACTCAGGCTATGTGCCTTCACTAACAAGTTCAACGACGGTTGAACCAAGACTCAGGCTATGTGCCTTCGCCAATAAGTTCTACAACAGTTGAACCGAGACTTAGGCTATGCACCTTCGCCTGTAAGTTCAACTACGATTGAACCGGGACTCAGGCTATGCGCCTTCGCCACTAAATCAAGGCTATGCGCCTTCGCCATTAAATCAAGGCTATGCGCCTTCGCCATAAAAAATTGACAAAGTTCAACAACAGTTGAACTGGGACTTAGGCTATGCGCCTTTGCCATTCCATTAAATCAAGGCTATGCGCCTTCGCCAATAAGTTCAACTACGGTTGAACCAAGACTCATGCTATGTGCCTTACCAACAAGTTCAACTGTGGTTGAACCAAAACTCAGGCTACGCACCTTCGCCATCAAATCCAACAAGTTCGACCTCGCTCGAACCATAAGGCTAGATGCCTTCGTCCTCAAATCAAACAAGTTCAACCGAAGTTGAACCAGGACTCGGACCAAGCTCCTTCACCATTGAACTCAGCAAAACCCAACCTCCAACGAATCAAGGCGCGAGTTAGGCACCCCCGCCATTCAAGTAACAACGCCCAACTCGAACTAAGATTAGGGACACGTAAAGTTCAGCCCCGGTCAAACTACAAGGCCACGTTTTTTATCATCACGGCCAGTAATTTGACCGCGCCCGAACTGGGACTAAGAATAAGTGCCGCTATCGTCAAGCAATGACTCCGACTCGCTCACCCCGAGTCGAAGAAGAAAACTCGTCAACAATCAAAAACTAACATGCCTACTAGAGTCAAACTAAAAGGCAAATCACCCCTTCGAACGCATGCAAAGAAAAATCCAAGGGGGAAAAGGGGAGGTACAAAACAAATACAAGGCAAATAACGAAAAGGAGATTTCATTTATCTACAAAGTTAATTGCGGGTCATCCCCGCTTACACTCGGCCAAGGCCGGTCAATACAAGGAAAAAGAAGAAGAAAAGCAAGAAACGCCTAAACGCCAAACGGCGAACAAGACAAGAAAAATGCATAACACCCTTTTACTCGGCGCCATCCGCGCCGCCATCTGCGCCATCGTCAGCCTCTGGCGTCGCCGCGTCAAAACCACAGTCGGTACGGGCCTCACAAGCCTTTTGATGCGCTCCCTCGAAAGCAGCTTCGGCACGATACCGGCCTCCCACAAATTCTTATATACATCACGTTGGGCCTCAGTAAAAGACCCAAAGTTCGCGAGCCTAGCTGGAAGAAGCGGCCTGGTCCCGTAGGCGCTAATTCTCTTCTTCTAAGGACGTAATCCGATCCATCATAACTTGGGCGTCCTGCTCAAAGACACTGATCCGCTCCTCGAGACTCGCTTCTCTAAATGTTGCAGCAGCCCTCTCCAACGCCAGCTGGGACTCGTGCGCGCGGATAATCTCCTTCAACGCCTCAGCCCTCGACGAGGCATCCTTCACCTGAAGCGTCAAAGCTACGACTTCACCCTCCAACGCAGTCACTTTCCCACTCCACGTCGCTGCGGCCTCCGCCGCCTTAGACTGGCCCTGGCGCTCTTATTCAGCTGCAACCCTCTTCCCCGCCTCGAGCTCCCCGTCCTTCCGACGAAGCTGCTTTTCAAGAGCACTTATTCTGCCAAGTGCTTGCTGCATCTGAAGCTCCCGCCTCGCCAGTTCCTTGACCAGGACCCGACTACGGGGATCATTCCTCAAGCGCGCGCGCATCTCCCGGCATCGATCTCGGCAGCGGCGATATTTCTCCAACGCCCGCAAAAATACCCCCGAGCGGATGCTAGCTCGACGGATGCTCTCCACCTCCAACAAATAAGACTGCATAGCAAAGGCAACGATTAGGGTAAAAAGCAAACTAAGGCATAAAAGAAGCAAACCGATGCCATATTACATACCCTCAAGCCCATTAAGGCCATCTCATTCATCAGCCCAATATCCGTGACGTCCCTCAACTACGCATTCTCGGCCTCCGAGCATAGCAGCCCAATCTGCGGCACCAAACTCTCCCCTTGGAGTAATAAGTTCAAATCCATGGGGACCTTGATGAGGCGAGACCTCCCCTCTGTGCACACCGTCGAATTTGTAAAGCCTTCTTGGAACATGCGGACGTCATCGGGGTCCAAATCAGATTCAGACTCATACTTATCTCCTGCAGCATCCCTTCCTCCTTCCACCACTGGCGAGGTAGAATCACCCGCTATAGCCACCAACGGAGCACTCGACTCGCCATCTTAGCAGCCGCTGAGGAACTGCCTCCCATCTCAGCGACTGGAGCCACCAACCGAGTCGCCGAAGCGACGGTATCATCACGGCCTAAGCCAACTGGGGCAACCCCCACTGTGTGTTCACTTTCAAGGGCGGACCCTGCAGCCGCACTCTCTTTCGCATCCGCCGGAGGGGAGTCCAAATTAATTACCACAGGAGGAGCCGGTGTGAACACGACCCTGCGCCTTATCAACGACCTCTCCTCCTCCCTGTCTGATGGCGACACCGCTCTAAGGCGCACAACCTCCGACAGCCCCTCATCCCGAAGTGCGGCCCGTGGTGGAGAAGGAGCCACTGAAGATTCAACTGACGCCGCCCTCGGTATATGGAATGATACCGGTGCTGCAGTAAGCCGAGAAATTGCAACCGGTCATCGGAAGACCAACTGAGGGGCCCTAGCACGGCGTACCCTCCCGGTCACAGAAAAGCAAAGTTGATAAATAAAATTGAATCAAAGAAGAACGGAAGAAGAAATCAACTTCTCACCTGTAGCAGGCCTACAGCCATGCCTCTCCCAGAAAAATGCCCACGTGCGTATCCCCTCGATATGGGGGAGCACGGCCTCAACCCACCCGCGTATCCCAGCTAACGGAGCCGGCGGCAACTTTTCGGATACAAAATTGACACGAGTTAACGCTCACGAGTACAAGACATAAGGAAAAGTATAAAAGAGAATTCAACGATAAAGGAACTTACGTGCATGATTCCAAGCCTTTGGGAACCCAGAGGGGCATGCCACCAAATGTTTAGTACTAATGTAAAAGAAGTTCTCTAAAGGGCAAGGGTCAACCTCGTCATCCAATTTCGCAGTCAAGCCCTTCGACCCACGAGGGCACGCTTGAATCATGGAACCGCAAACTCTCTGGGGAGCGTAGAGACTGAGCACATGTTGCAGCGTAACCTCCCTACCGGCCAGTTCCGCATACTTAATAAACATTGCCAACAGTTTGTAGAGGGAGGAGTGAGCTGACCCGGGCATACCCTGTAATAACGACAGAAATCCACCATCAGCATTGGGAGCGGGATCTTAAACCCCAACCTGAAGGGATAGGCATAAAAGACGGAGTATTCCCTGTGGTCGGTGTGGAACCTCTCCTCGCTTCTAGCAAAAACGAGGTCTGCATGGGTGGGGATGACCCCCTGTTCCGGTAATCGGGCCATCCCAATTTCCCCCATTAATAGGGCTTCATCCACCGGATCCTTCCCACCATCGGCAGTGAAATCAATCACCGAATCTCCGAGCCGAGGTACTATCTCGTCAACCAATGGAACTTCGCCGGTCTCTACCTGTTCTGCGCCTCCCATTGCCGGAGATGGCCCTTCAACTATCGGAGAATTGACCGAAAAACCCATCGGAAGAGCATCGTGGGAGGAACTGCTTGTCATTTTCGATTAACTAACGAGAAAGGAATAAAGATTGGTGGAAAAGACGAAAGTTATCACGATTAAAGAAAGAAAGATGAAGGTGAGTTAGCAGGAGGAAAAAGTTTCTTCAGAATCACTCTCACATGAACAATGAAAATATGAGAAGTGAATGCCTCAACCCATCTTTATAGGCAATATAAATGGCTTTCGCTAAACCCAATAGCCATCATTAACTACATGACCAACCGCAAAACGGTTCGGTTCTGCCAAAACGTGCGTCATTATGACAGACTTCACGAAGAAACTTCTCAGTCACCCACAAGTGTCTCGCCGTCAAAATGATTGTGACGGCCTACGAACGCTGAAAAGTCATTCCGTGCGCCTTCAAAACTCTGGACGCTGCCAAAAACGTACCAAGCATACCCTTGTTACCCTCGGCAGCACCATACACAACCCGTTCGCCATAGTCGACGGTTATGTTCCCAAACAAATGTGTGGATCAGAGCGTCACGAAGCTCGATCTCACTCGAATTAAGTTAAAAGGTCAAGTGCCTTCGCCAAGAAGAAGCCTTCAATCTTTATCAAACGACGACTTGATAATACGATAAGAAAACACTAACATTCTACAAGGCTAAGGGTCGTCGCCAAAGGGAATTCGGCCTCGGCCGAAGCGACAGTCGACCTCCCTATTCGAGTTTCTCAAAACCACAGTCGATGAAGTCCACTTATTGAGTTCGGCCAAGGAATGATATCGATAAGCGTAGGGACTAACTGTATGGGTCAGAATCCGACCCCACGATAATTAACGAGGTTAATCCCGTCTTAAGTTGATTCACGATTAATAAGTGGTACGACCATTTAGAATTAACGGTACTTAACCCTTATCTGATTCGATCAACAAGACCACGGCCCACCCGCCATCATGAAGGAGAAACTCCAACATGGTCACGGCCACTTATTGCCAGCTCACGAAGCTCACAGCTATAAATACTAAGAGAAGAAACCCTAGAAAGGGGGCTTCTTCTTCTCCACTATTCACCAGAGAGAGGGAGGAGGCAACGATACCCATATTATGGAAAAGTGGAATACCATTGTAAGGCTCTGAACCTCTTCATGGAGAGGCAGACCAAATCAATACTATCAATAGATGCTTTTAATGTTTCTCCTCCTAATTCTGAGTACTTATTTTCGTTTCCTTCGTTTGGTTCAATGGATTATTACGGTTTGCTATGATTTTTCCGTAATTCATGTATATTATTTTGTACTCACAAAATATAATGTTAACTTTTGAGCCAAACAACTCGAAAAGAGGCAAAGAGGATAGCAATAGAAGACTCAATATCTGCAGCTACCATAACTAGAGTGGAAGAACATTAGAGGACATGATAATGAAGTAAAATACAATTGTATCAGTTCAATTTAGCTTTTAAATTTGAAGTAGCATAACCTTTTTAATGGAAACTGATCTAAAGTTCATGTAACATAATTTTTGAGATGGAAACTAAAAATCCAATGATATAAATTATTATCTTAAAGAACAAAAATCGTTATTACATAGAGTAAAGAAGATATTAATATGATCCATGTATGCGGGACGGGTGACGTATTAGGTAATACGAGTGGGTAGGATTTTGATACGGTTGAAGTTTTAAATATGTGTTTGAATTATTTTTTCTTAAAAGTATTGTTTGTTATGTAATTAAATCTCACAAGAAAAATACAAAATCGGAGAAGAGTGATCTGTCACGACCCGTAATTCCGTGATGGCAAGCCGACGTTAGATAATTAATTAACTAATTTTTAACAATTATTACAAGGTGATGATAATTAACAATTAGTAACCCAGAAATGAACGCAGTAATAATATAAATAACGTGGTATTAAGTGTGAGCACATGATTTTTGCTTTCACGACAATTACTCCCAAAATGTAAAATAAAATAGTTTTGTATCGCATTTGATTTTTGTGGATTGTGCGTTATCCTTCTTTAGCATCCTATATGTGTGTTTACTGTTTGAATTAATTAAAAAAAATACAAAAAAAACACGTGTTGCATGCATGTAGGAATTATTTGTGCAATCGTAAAATTTTTTATTAATCATAAAATGGTTAAAAAGAAAATTACAAAAAAAAAATATACAGTTTTGTGCTTCGCCATTATGATTCTATTTAAATGTGCAATTTGTGTTTAACGGTTTGAGTGTTAATTAATAGGCGTGTAATTTTATTTCTCTTAATGTGTCTAAAGTGGTTTTAATTTGAGTGTGGCTAGCTAAGAAATGACACAAGGGGGCTAAAATTGCAAAAAATCAAGCCCAAACTAGGTGCCAGCCCAATCCGTCTCGTCCCAAGCCATCAGAGATAGACCAAAATGACGCCGTATCGGTGTTTACATGCAGGCCGTTGATCAAATCCAATAGACGGCCCAGATCAGGCGTCCTTTTAATCCAAACGGCGTCGTTTTGATACGCCTGATCTAGACCGTCCGTCCTATCCAATCCAACGGTCCAGGTCACCC
>MU787326.1:5838-54227 GCA_026770625.1 Nicotiana glauca
AGCAAATTTCACGGCCTTCCCAAAAGATAACAACACGTTAGTCTCTTCAGACACGATTTTAATAAAATTACATTCCTAAACTCGGGTGTGCATTTCATGCGACCTAAATCCAAATCCTAAAACGTTGAATAAGAATGTGTCAAGGATCCGGGTGCATTTCATGTAACGTGATCCGAAAACATTTTCCTAAACGACGTTCACTTTCTTAAAAAAAAAATTTGACAAAAAGCGGTATTTAATTCTAAAAGCGCACAAATAGGATAACATGTATAAAAATTAATTTTAGCCAAATATTACAGNTAAAAATGAATCCCGTTTCGATTGCCCATAAATTGGAAAAAACTCTTTTATTACTATATCTCTTCCCGGGGTGTAGTAAAGGCCGATAAAAGCCTTTCGGAAAAAGGAGGTGTGACAGTAAGAAATTGTGTAAAGGCACTAAGCAGTTCTATATCAAAGAAGTAAAGCCATTTAAACAGTACACTGTGCTCGATCCATAACAATAGTCGTATATCGTTATGGTGCACAACCCTATCCATAACAATAGTCGACTGCGCTCGCTAGGGGTGTGCAGATCCCGAAGTGGATCCTACAGCCCAAGCGCTATATTGTTGCGGCGTGCAGCCCGATCCATATATATATAAAAATACATTTGTTGCGGCGTGCAGTCTGATCCAGAACATATAAAACAACATAGCTATTGGGTTCTCAACCCACCCCTCTCAATCAATATAAGCACAACCTCTAGGGTATACTAATATAAGATAGGGATCTCAGCCCACATATTACTTTCATTTAGGATTATCATTTCAACAACCAGCTCATATTGTATTAAATAGATAGAAACATGACTGAAGGTATGATTTTTAATGAGTAAAGTGAGGATAATCAGTAACAAGCCCCTAAGGGTTCGACAGATCGGCACAAGCCCCAAACATGGTAGCTAGCCAAAATCATAATGATAATAATTAAATCTCAGTAAAAATATGGTAAAAATCACCAATTGGGATTGACCAAGTGTTGACGCACCTTTTTCTTGCGAAATAGGGTTTACGACATTTGGGAGGACAACTCGTTCCCTTTTGCGATTTGGGTTTTTTTGAAATTAAAGAGTCGCCACCTAATGATTAAAGTGCATTAGGACACTAGGAAGGGGTTTGAGTTTGAAGAACCAGAGTTTGGCTAAGGTCTATAAATTATCTCGAGGGGAAGGTATTAGGCACCCCTCAAGATCCACTAGTGTGGTTCCCGGCCATGTTATATTGTGACCTCACATAATCAAGTAAACAATCAAGGGTTCAAATATACAAAATTGCAAATAAGTTAAAACTTTTGAAGGTGAGTAGGGAGGGCAGAAATTTATGAAAAATATTTGAATAGTTTTACGAAAAGAGATGAAATCAAGCAAAGGGAGAGGGGTCCTAGGTTTATGGTTAATATGGATAACACAAATGCAATATTCAGTAATCGGTCCTCAGAAAAGGGGCTACATGAGATGTTAGTGCATCAGTCATCATCACCATATTCTACCCTTCCCACCCCGCAACGGTTATTAAAGGCGTGAGTTGGTCACAAATACTTATTGCGTGCTATTACCCGTCCAGTCCTATAGGTCCTTGAGGGTATTTAGGACCACTATTCCTACGTGGTAAGGACTAGGCTGAACCATTAGGTTTAAAGGCTAAAACGCTAAGCGCCATACATAACAAATAGGACTGCACATAATGCAACATACAAAGACAAATAAAGGCTAACAGATCCCTCCACAAGTGAACACATAATTAGCACATCTCAAATACGCTCAAGGTCTCAAAAATAGGAGTTTTTTCAAAAAAGGAATGGGTAACAACAATTGAGTTAGTGAAAAAAAACCATTAAAGAAGGGTTTAAAAAATGAAATAGTGACAGTAGCTTAACGAGGTGCGGGGCAAGTAAAATAGCGCGATTCTGGACAGAGAATGGTAGCCCAGTAGTTTGAAAACATAAGAAATCAGAAACTCAGTGAGATTAAATAGATGCACCATTTCAAAATCGTTTCCAGATAGCACCGGATTTTTAATAAAAATAGAGTGAACTTCAGGGAGTCAACGCAAGAATGGGATCGGCAAAGTTCAGAATTAAAAGAGGCTGGTTTGTCTTAAACTGGTAACTACATGATTAATCGATTCTGATCAGGCCTAAAGTTTGCCTAGACATCGTATGCATTATCTAATTATCTTAAAGAGTGGACATGCATATTTGATCCTTTTTTAGGTTCAAAAGAGGTACACAAACAGTTAACCGTGCTTGTATTATTAGATTAAGCATGCTAATCAGGCATTTGACAACTACAACTCAGACAAGGATGACACCCTAAATAACAGGATGTCTAATGCACATAAGAATTCCTAAAACATGATTTCAAAATGCTAATAAGAATGCAGTAACAGTTATTGGCTTATTACATGTATTTGCTTGTTATTAACTGATCATGGTTACAATATGAGAATAATAACAGGCTGAAAGTAAAGAACCCAAAGGAATGAGATGCATGTCCTATACAGGTTACCTATTGCGCAGATAAGTAAATAAAATCCTATAAGCATGTTTTCTACCAATTATTTAAACTAAGCATGCATAACCCTTTTTCCCATATTCACTATTCAGCCCCGAATCATTTGTTTACAAATTATTACAAACCAATAATATCTGAATTGCAGTAATAAAGAACAAAAATAAGAATTACAGTAATAAAGAACAAAAATAAGAAGTTATTCTATAGGGAGCCTTCAATCAGGCCCAGTCTTCCAACCTCACTCCTTTCGAGTTTCACAACCTTTGCCATGGTCTGGGTGCGGCAAAGCTTCCTGGGGTCCCATTAGGTCCCTGGTCAATACCAGCACCCAAACATTTCACAGAATGTAGGACAGGTGCAGTGTGGTATTACCAGCCTTGTGTGTCAAAGTTCAGTAAGTACTCAGAGGTACCCAAAACAATGCTCACACGAAGGGGATAGAACCTATTCTCTAAGAGTAGTGGGAAGTGAAGGAAGATAATTTAAAGAGTTTACAAAGAGTTGGAGGGATGCACAAAAGAATAATGGGCAAGGGAGAAAATAGATCACATAAACATCACCAAAGGATACAGAGACTTATGCAAACTTACTAAGCATGGGTACACAAAATCAAAAGAGTTTAAAGAGACCTTGAAATAGTCGAATTTAGAGAAAAGAGTAAATAGTAACAACATGTAGTCACAACAGGTAAGATTAGGAACAAGCAGGACTCATGAGCATGCAAGTATCAACATGTAAACTAGGAATTAATCACATGTTGCACCGCAAAAGCATAAGTAGAAAACAATTAGGAATATAACACACTGAAGTAGTAATAACCACATTGGTTTGGAACATGGAATTTAATCAGAGCATACCAGTAATAAGAGAACACAATAGAATGAAAGAGCCAAGTATAAGCACAATATTAGCCTTAGCTTTTCAGCTGGCTAATGATAGTCAGGAACAGGGAGCAACAACAGCACAAAAGAGAAAAAGGGAGAAATAGCACAAGAGAGAGCAATGTGATTGATGTGTGTATTTGTGATATGCAGTGTTCGTTGTTATCAAAACATAATGGGGGGGGGGGTACTTATAGTACTAAATACGAGTAAACAAACAAGGAAGCAGTCCCAAATTAAGGAACTGGCATCAATCATAATCAAATCAATATATGGACTCCCTTTTAATTAAGGAGTCAGAGTCAAACGGTAATAAGCAATTATTTAAAAGGAAAGAAATCACAAAGCACGGTATGATCACATAAGGAAACAGAATAGCATAATGTATGCAACAGAGACTAGGTTCATGATACTATAATTAGGGAAATAGGTCTGGCAAATCAATCAGCATATTTGTGCACGCATATAGGGCAAAATACCACTTTAATTCTGGAAAATAGATTTCAGAATAATGAATGAGATTGAAAACGTAGGAGTTCAGTATTAATCGAGGAAAGTATCCCACAAATTAAGGAAGCAATTCGAAATCACTACCAAACGATGCAGAATCACAATTTTAAGGCAAGTATATCAGCCTCAAAGAAGACTTATAAGAGTCAGTATAAAATCACCATGTAAACAATCAGAAAAACCTTAAACAAAGAACACATAATGGTAGGGGGATGGAACACTTGCAACAAAATTAAAGAAAAGAGCACGGACCTCAAAGAAGGAACCAGAAGAACACACAATCAAACAAATAATACAAACACAAACATATAAAGCTAGGATTTCATTAGACTTAAGCAAAATTTTTAGAAATAATACTGAGAATCATGAATTAGTACTCACAATCAAAAAATAAAGTGATATGGAAAAGGGTTTCAGAAACCCTAGTTTCAAAAAGGGAAAAAAACGTTTGAAACTTGAGCAATCATAGAGATCGAGTAGAGAGTAGCGCAAAACGTAAGGGCATGAGTTAAAAGTTGTTAAAAATATGGATATTCAAGAGTTTTGGGTCGAGATTAGGGTTTCATAAGAAACCAGTGAGAGAAATAAGAGAAACCTGGCTATGAAACTTTAGAATAATGGTGTTTATAGCACCGTCGAACCAAAACCCATCAGAGAAAGGCCGGAAACAAAGTCGTGCAAGACTTTAGTGACCGTCTTGTATGGTGGAGACTCATGGGGTCTCAGGGATGGAGAGAACCGATGAGATAAGGCTTCGAGGCGGCTGGTGGTTGAAAGAGGTGAGGCTGGAGTTGTCGGAGAGATGGTGGGGGCCATCGGAGAAGAACCAGAAGGTTCTAGAGAGAAGGAGGAGAGGAAGAGACGAATAGAGAGGGAGTCAGGTCTAGAAAAATTAGGGGTCAAAGGGGGGTAGGTTAGTGTTTAATTAAGGAATAATAATTTGGGACGTTGATCTTATTAGATCAACGACTCAGATTAATTCGGAGTTGGGCCAGGTTGGTTTAGATATTGGGCTGGGGCGGATTTTTTAGGGTATTGGGTCAATTGTATCTAATTAAATCTGATAGGGCTGGGGTTAAATTGGGCTAAAATTGAAACAATAAAGGGCTATGTGTTAAATAGCCAATTTCCCTCTTTTATTTTATATAAAATAGTTGAAATGATTTTAAAAATAAATTAAAGGTACTGAACTAATTAATAACATATAAATATTAATCTAAAAATACTGAAAATAATTTTACAATTACAAAATGTTGTTAAATATAATATAGGCTATAATTGCAATTTATGCAATTTAACTTAGAAAATACCGAACAAATTTGTAAAAATATACAAAAATTACCTTAATTATATCTTGGTGTAAATAAGAATGGAAATAAAAATGATAATCTGGGAATAATTATTAGATTTTGTACTGCTAAAATAGATAGTTAATTGATTTTAAAAAATCTTAAAAACTTGGAAAAAATACCAAAACTCTTGGACATGCTTATATGTGCATACACATGCTATTTTGAGAATATTTTGAGTATTAAAATATACATGAAAAAATTTGGTATCAACAACTACCCCTTTTTGCCCGAGAAGGATGAAAGAGTTGTCGGATAAAGATATTATGGCCAATTTTGACCGAAAGAAACGATTTACAAAGTTTGACCGAGCTCTGGTTCCTGGACTGCCTACATATCTCTGCTCTTACAGTAATCAGGCCATATGTAGTTCAGCGCCCACCGACGAAACATGCCAATGGAGATTTTTCCAAGAACGGACGAGATATTTGGATTGGGGTAGCATTGCTAAGGGTTTAACAGAGTTGTGGAAATTGGAGTGCGATCGCTCCCGCTGACACTGACGTTACTTGTCAGTTTACCTGTAAATAACAATATGAGCGCATATGGTGTGCATAAATTTAAAACATGACGCAAGTTCCCATTGGACCATGAATGTTGTCTTTGGATGGTTAGGATGACGTCCTCGGACTATGGTGTCCTGGGCCATGAAACATTTAGTAAGGATTCGCGGGCTATGAAATGATGTTCTCAGGCTATGAGGATGATGCCTCCAAACTATGATGCCTTTGAGTAATGATATGAAAAAGATGAAAGTGGAGTCCTCGGGTCATGGCATGATATTATCGGGCTATGAAAATGGTACCTCTGAATGATGGCGCCTTTGGACAATTTTGGCGATCTTTCAGCCTATAAAATGCAGGATTTGGCGATCTTTCAGCCGATGCAAGACTTAAATAAAAGAATGGCGATATTTCACCTGATGTAAAGTGTAAATATAGATGGCGATTTTTCTGCCGATGTGAGATTTAAATGAAGTGGCGATATTTCAGCCAATGTAAAGACTTAAACAAGATGGCGATATTTCAGTCGGTACGAGATTTAAATGAAGTGGCAATATTTCAGCCGATGTAAAGATTTAAATAAAAAATGGCAATATTTCAGTCGATGCTAAGTGTAAAACATAAGTGGCGATCTTTCAGTCGATGCGAGATTTAAATGAAGTGGTGATATTTCAGCCACGCAAAAGAGATAAAGTGGCAATGTTTTGGCCCTGCAAGACGGAGACAATGCTTAGTCTCGAAGGGTAGAATAGTAGTCTTATGCGATGCAGATGGAGACAAGGCTTAGTCTCGGAAGGCAGAAAGGTAGCCTTATGCAATGCAGATAAATCCACATGGAGACAATGCTTAGTCTCGAAAGGTAGAAAGTTAGCCTTAAGCAATGTAGAGAAATGCAGATGGAGATAATGCTTAGTCTCGGAAGGCAGAAAGGTAGCCTTATACAATGCAGAGAAATGCAGATAGAGACAATGCTTAGTCTCGGAAGGTAGAAAGGTAGCCTTATGTAATGCAAGAAATGCAGATGGAGACAATGCTTAGTCTCAGAAGGCAGAAAGGTAGCCTTATGCAATGCAAGAAATGTAGGTGGAAAAAATGCTTAGTCTCGAAAGGCAGAAAGGTAGCCTTATGTAGTGCGAGAAATGCAAATGGAGACAATGCTTAGTCTCGGAAGACAGAAAGGTAGCCTTATGCAATACAGAGAAATCCAAATATAGACAATGCTTAGTCTCGGAAGGCAAAAAGGTAGCCTTATTTAATGCAAGAAATGTAAAAGGCAATATCTCTTAAGTGATAGCTTTATAGCTGATAGTCGATTGCTATATTGTGGCTGCTGGGAATGTCGTATGCGGATAGAAATGGTGACTAGGTAATGATTCTGGGAGTTGTATTCCCGAGGAGTATGAGTGCATAGATATATGATGATATTACGACTTGAGTGCCTGCATTCAAAGAAAAATTGTGAGTTTTGTAAAAGAGGGAAGGTTAGTTCATATCCCCATGGTCTTTGCTCGTCCTGCTCGACCCTTGTTTCGGTGATACTATGTGTATCCTTGGGGTAGCTTTGCTAATCAAAACAATTTTGATAACGAAAATGCATGATTTAGTTAAAAAATGTAACATAATCATACAATTTAAAAAAAATAGTTTTCTTTTAGTTGAACCGACAACTACGATGCTGTTCAAGACAACCCAACCACTCTCTTTGGAATTCTGAGGGTCCTCCTCAAATTTTGCCCCAGTTTACTAGGTTGGTGCTTTCAACGGCTGCGCGCGATGACTGGCTGAAGATCAACTTCGGAATTTTGAGGGTCCTCCTCAAAATTCTTCCCCAGTTTCTAATTGGAGGGGGGAATGGAAATTTTACTGAATTGTGACCGAACCTATAAGGCTACCTACGTATCCCCTCTTAAATGGGAATCAGGTTAGGCGTAGTTAAAATTACATCATAAAGAAATAATAATGGTTACACATATTATCGCTTCACTACATCTGAATTGATCGGCTTTGGTCAAACTTCTCCATCCATTTATGCAAGTATGAGTGCTCCTCCTGTTAGAACTCGGTGAATCATGTACGGACCCTGCTAGTTGTGAGAGAATTTCCCCTTCGCTTCATCTTGATGTGGGAAAATTTTCTTTAACACCAGCTATCCTGGTGTGAACCGTCTTGGTCTGACTTTCTTTTTGAAAGCTCGGGATATTTTGTTTTGATAAAGTTGACCATGGCAAACTGCATTCATTCTTTTATGATCTATGAGGGCTAGCTATTCGTAACGACTCTTCACCTATTCTGCATCATCGATTTCTGCTTCTTGTATGATTCTTAGGGAGGGAATTTCAACCTCGGTGGGGATAACTACTTTTGTACCATAAACCAACATATAGGGAGTTGCTCCGATTGATGTGCAAACTGTGGTGCGGTACCCCAACAAAGCAAATGATAGCTTCTTGTGCCACTGCTTTTTTTATCATTTTTCTCAGTATCTTCTTGATATTCTTGTTGGCCGCTTCTACAACTCCATTCATCTGAGGTTTGTAGGCTGTAGAATTCTTGTTTTTGATTTTGAATGTTTCACACATTGCTTTCATTAGGTCAGTGTTAAGATTGGAACCGTTGTCAGTAATGATCGACTCTGGGATGCGAATCCGACAAACGATACTGTCTCGGACAGAGTCTGCCACGACTTTCTTAGTCATTTCCTTGTATGCTGCTACTTTAACCCATTTGGTAAAATAATCAACTGCCACTAGAATGAACTTGTGCTCGTTCGATGCGGCAGGCTCGATAGGTCAGATAACGTCCATTCCCCAAGCGGCAAACTACCATAGCAAGTTTGTTGCAGTAAGTTCATTTAGAGGCACTTTTATTATGTCTACATGTATCTAACAACGATGGCACTTTCAGACATACTGGACGCAATCTGTTTCCGTAGTCATCCAAAATTATCCCGCCTGGAGTATCTTCTTTTCTAGGACAAAACCATTCATATGTGGACTGTAGGTCACTGCATGAACTTCTTCTAATAACCTGGGTGCTTCCTTTGCTTCGACATACCTTAGTAATACCAAATCGGGAGTCCTCTTGTACAAGAATCCTCCACTATGAAAGAATTTGTTAGATAACCTCCGAAGTGTGCATTTCTGAGTAGCATTTACACGTTTTGGATATCCCCCCGTCGTCAAGTACTCTTTGATGTCATGGAACTATGGTTTTTCGTCTGCTTTTTCCTCGACATGAGCACAATAAGCTGGTTGGTCATAAATCTTTATCGGTATAGGATCTATGAAGTTCTTATCTAGATGTTGAATCATAGACGAAAGAGTAGCCAATGCGTCGGCAAACTCATTATGGACTATAGGGATATGCTGAAATTCTGTCTTTCTGAACCTTTTCCTCAACTCATGTACGTGATGCAAATAAGGGAGTATCTTGGAGTTTTTGGTTTCCCATTCTTCTCGGACTTGATGTATGAGCAAATCTGAATCCCCGATCACTAGTAACTTCTGAATGTTCATATCAATGGCCAGCTTGAGCCCTAAGATGCAAGCTTTGTGTTCAGCCATGTTGTTGGTCCATGGGAATCTGAGCTTCGCAGACACCAAATAATGCTGACCGGTTTTTGATACTAGGACTGCTCCTACGCCAACTCCTTTGAAATTTGTTGCTCCATCGAAAAACATTTTCCAACCATCATAGGATTCTACAATATCTTCTCTTATGAAAGATACCTCTTTATCAGGAAAATACGTCTTTAGAGGCTCATATTCTCCATCCACAGGGTTCTCGGTGAGATGAGATGCCAAGGCCTGTCCTTTGATTGACTTCTGAGATACGTAGACAATTTCGAATTCGCTCAGCAGGATTTACCACTTGGCTAGTTTGCCAGTGGGCATGGGCTTCTAAAAATATACTTTAGCGGATCCATTCTTGATATGAGGTAGGTGGTATAGGCACAGAAATAATGCCTCAACTTCTGAACTACCCTAGCCAAAGCACAACAGGTGCGTTCCAATAGGGAATACCGAGCCTCATATAGGGTGAACTTCTTCCTGAGATAGTAGATGTCCTACTCCTTTCTCCTCGTTTCATCATATTGTCCCAAAACACAACCGAATTCCCCATCCAATACTACAAGGTAGAGCAATAGAGGTCTACCTGGTTCGGGCGGAACCAAACTTACGGTGTTGACAGGTATTCCTTGATTCTGTTGAAGGCTTTCTGGCAATCATCAATCCATTTGGTAGCAGCGTCCTTCTTCAAAATTTTGAAGATCGATTCACAAATGATAGTGGACTGAGCTATGAACCTGCTGATATAATTGAGTCTCCCCAGGAAATTCATCACATCATTCTTGTTCCTCAGCGGTGGCAATTCTTAAATTTCTTTAACCTTTGATGGATCCAGTTCTATTCCTCATCGACTTACAATGAATCCAAGTAGTTTTCCGGCAAGAACCCCGAATGCACATTTGGCGGGATTCAATTTCAGATTGTACCTTTTTAGTCTGTTGAAGAACTTCCTCAGATCTTCCATGTGGTCAGTGGCTTTCTTGGATTTGATGATAACATCAACTATATTTACCTCAATCTCTTTATGTATCATGTCGTGGAAAATAGTAGTCATGGCCCTCATGTAGGTGGCCTCAGCATTCTTTAATCCAAACGACATCATCAAAATACATCCCCCATGGCATAATAAAAGCTATTTTATCAGCGTCTTCCTCATCCATCCATATCTGATGATACCTAGCAAAACAATCAACAAATGATTGCAGCTCATGGCACAGTTGTCAATTAGAATAAGTATGTTTGGCAAGGGGAAGTCATCTTTCGGATTGGCCCAGTTGAGATCATGGTAGTCGACACAGACTCTAACCTTCCCGTCCTTCTTCGGTACTGGTACAATGTTGGCTAACTATGTTGGGTACTCTACTACCTTGCGAACCTTGGCTTTGACTTGCTTGGTGACTTCTTCCTTGATTTTCAAACTCATGTCAGGTTTGAATTTTCTGAGCTTCTGCTTTACCGGCGGACATGTCGGATCTGTTGGCAGTTTGTAAGCTATAATAGACGTACTGAGACCTATCATATCATTATACGACCAGGCGAATATGTCCTCATATTCCCTTAGGAATTTCGTGTACTCTTCCTTTTCTGATGGTGACAGATGAACACTGATGCGTGTTTCCTTAACATTCTCTGTATCCCCCAAGTTGACAACCTCAGTTTCGTCCAAGTTGGACTTAGGTTTATTCTCAAAATCATCAACCTCTTTAACAAACTCTTCTGGTATATCATCTTCTTCTGAGTCTATATCCATTTGTTGCATTATCTCGTTGCAAGTAACAATCGTCGGTTCATCAAGATAAGTAATAGTAATATTGTGTAAATGAGTAAATGATGAAAAGTAATAAGAGCGAATTTTATAAGAAACATAAATTCTTTGATAAATTTCAAAATTGTTTGGAACATTTGAGCTCTTTTTTTAAAAATTAAAATGAGGAAAGAAAGTCAACTAGCAAAATATATATAATGCATGGTGCTTTGTTAAGCCTTGCTACCCCAAAGTTTTCTAGGCCCTGGTGGTTCTGATAGTCTAGTTATTGAGATGTGCCCTTCTACTTAAGATGATCATGGAAGAGTGCGCGAACTAACCTTTGAGGAAGGGAATAAAACAAAAATAAAAGCAAAACAAGGTAACAAGTTAGTAAGGGTTTTGAGAAGAAAGTGTTGCAATATTTAAGCAAATAGTGCAAGAATATAAATCGTGTCCTAATTTGGGTGCCTCATTGTGCCCGAGGTAGGCCTAGTGACAAGTTGATTTGGAGAACTTATAATGCTAAATGCCTCATTTTATTGATAAAAATAAGACGAATCCTAAAACGACACTAAAAATTGCGGATAAATAAAATGTTACTAATGGCCATTGGCCTTATTACATTTAAAGAAAAAGAAAAGATCCTAACTACTTAGTCCTAGGGGGACCTTCCACAGACTCGGCATCTTTAGCTCCATCGAACAGCTTTACTAGCTCACGAAGTCCCAACAGCAAATAGGCTTTAGCCAAGTGTCCTCCTTCGTTTCCCTCAGCATTCTGGCAGTTTTCGATCCTCTGGATGGACTTTCTTTCTAACTCGACCAAACCCCGCTCCAAATACCCTAGTCACTTGTTGGCACTGGCATCCATATCTTTCCATTCTCCAATCAACTTTTTTATGGGCTTCTTGAATTTCCTAGTGCTTGCTTTCGCACTCCCGAATCCTCTTGCACAATTGATTGTACTTAACCTGTATTTCAGCCTTTTTGTCGATGACCTTGTGGCCTCGAACGGACCCGAGTTTTCCTAACCCGCCATGATCATCCTCCAACCAACTTGGATAGTAAGGAGTATAATCGGCATGGTACCTGTCTGGTTTTATGGAGTCCTTTCCCAAGATGATTTTGCAACGCCACATGTGTTGGGCTTGACACTTGTGAGGGCTATCGTCGTCTTGAAAGCTAGCCCTGAAGTGACTCCTCTTGTCGACCATTGGTATGACCTGCTTTCTTCCTTCCTGTCTCATGACTAATAAAGGGTCATAGGGATAAGTTCCTCTCAGACCAATGAGTATAAGAAATGGTGCGTCCCGAGGTCGGACGATGAACTCTTCAGTAGGAACCATTCAAACATCCACTGCACTTTGTCTTCTTTCATATTTTCAAACTACTTCACCCACCCTTTAGCATCTTCTGGCTGAGCAAACATTTTAGCCATATAACTCATTCATTTTGGCTGATGGAAGGCAATATGATCATCCCAATATCTGCGTAGAATCTCTTGCCGATATTCACCCTTTTGGAGGTTCTCCATGAGCCAGAGTTGAAGTAATAAGTTACAACCATCAAAGTGTTTGGCCCCTTGTTGACATTTTTCTAGGGCTCGGTATATCTCAGCGACAATCATGGGTACTATGCTAAAAGGCTGCCCACCAAATCCTTCCCTCAAAGTCTTGGTGGCCATGGCCAGTCTGATGTGGATCCTAACCTTCTTCATCGGAAACACTATCATCCCCAAAAAGCATAAAATAAAGACGAAGACTCTTCTGTGGATATGCCCCAATGATGTGAGGGCAAATTCATCTAGGTAAGTGTGGTAGGACTTGCTATGGTCATACCTCTCATACAGATAGTTAAAAGGAATGTGGGAATCCTTCAAGCAAGTCAAGTTTGTATTCTTCTTTCGTCCCATCATTTTGAGGAAGTAATAACATTGTGATTTTCTGGCATAATCAAACCCGGGAGTCTCCCAAGGAATACTGGCTAACCCTCATATTTCCTCGAGCAAAGGTGTCATTTCAAGGCCCCCAAAGTGAACTACAGATCTGTTGCAGCCTCTACGATTATGTTGTCGTGTTGGATTTCCAAAAGAGAAGGCAAATTTCCCAAATATTTGCATACGAGAGTCTGATCACTGGAGTGAAGGTCTTCCCACCATCTTAGCAACCTTTGGTGAATGTTGATTACCATGCCGAATCTGGGGACTTCGTGCCTCATTTGTCTGCAAAACAAAGTGTTAGACACTTACCCCACCAGACTCGACCTATTTAAACCAATAATTAGCATAAATGGCATTTAGTTCTCCAAATAAATGCATAGAATATGGTGGCGTCCATTTGGGTTTCAAGGAAACCCAGTGGACTTTGGACAAGGCTATCTTAAAGAGTCATTATGTGGACACCATAACTGACTCGGCTAAGTTTGACCATGATGCATGCACAGTTAAATAGAGTAAGGTTTCTATGGGGTATTAGACCGGTACCCTTGAGCGGAAAACTCAAGAGGCAAAGGCACGGAATCATGGACTGCACCGCTGATCGACTGGTTTTACCGCAAATACGCCTTTGCCAAATTTAGGGGGTGATAATATCGGAAGGGCGCAACCACTCATTATAATCGATGTTATGGTATTTGTTTGGCACGAGTGGAATATGATGTTGAAGATGCAATTACAAGAATGAAAAAAAGTCATCATGTATTTGCACATTCATAAAGTAATGATTACAATAATTGCTCATAATTACAACAGTATTGAAGGAAAGTGGTAAAAGCATTAAAGAAAAGAAAACAAAGATCCAAGTTAGTTTCGAAGTGGATGAGAGATAAAGGCATTAGATAAAAGCAATAAAGAAGCAATAAAGTCACAAATAACATGAAGTGGTAAAAGCCTAAAGAATATCCCCAGCAGAGTCGACATGCTGTCGATGCCCCTTTTTTCTCGCGAAATCGTGTTTATGACATTTGGGAGGAAAACTTGTTCCCTTTTGGGATTTGGGTTTTTTTGAAATTGAAGAGTCACTACCTAATGATTAAAGTGAATTAGGACACTAAGAAGGGGCTTGAGTTTGAAGAACCATAGTTTGGGCAAGGGATAGAAATTATATCGAGGGAAAGGTGTTAGGCACCCCTCAAGATCCACTACTGTGGTTCCCGGCCATATTATATTATGACCTCACATAATCAAGTAAACCATCAAGGGTTCAAATATACAACATTGCAAATAAGTTAAAACTTTTGAAGGTAAGTAGGGAGGGCAGAAATTTATGAAAAGGATTTGAATAGTTTTACGAGAAGAGGTGAAAGCAAACAAAGGGAGAGAGGCCCTAGGTTTTTGATTAATTTGGATAACATCAATGCGATATTCAGTAATTGCTCCTCAGAAAAGGGGCTACATGAGATATTAGCGCATCGGTCATCATCTCCATATTCTACCCTTCCCACCCAGTAAAGATTATTAAACGCGTGAGTTGGTCACGAATATTTATTGGATGCTATTACCCGTCCCATGCAATAAGTCCTGGAGAGTATTTAGGACCACTATTCTTCCGTGGTAAGGACTAGGCTGAACCCTTAGGTTTAAAGACTAAAATGCTAAGCGACATACATAACAAATAGGACTGCACATAAGGGAACATACAAAGACAAATAAAGGCTAACAGATCCCTCCACAAGTGAACAGATAATTAGCATGTCTCAAATACATTCAAGGTCTCAAAGATAGGAGTTTTTTACAAAAAAGGAATAGGTAATAGCAGTTGAGTTAGTGAAAAGAACCGTTAAAGCAGGGTTTAAAAAATGAAATAGTGACAGTAGCTTAACGAGGTGCGGTGTAAGTAAAATAGCGCGATTCTGGGCAGAGAATGGTAGCCCAGTAGTTTGAAAACATAAGAAATCAGAAACTCAGTGAGAGTAAATAGATGCAACATTTCAAAATCGTTTCCAGATAGCACAAGATTTTTAATAAAAACAAAGTGAACTTCAGGGAGTCAACGCAAGAATGGGAGGGGCAGAGTTCAGAATTAAAAGAGGCCGGTTTGTCTTAAACTGGTAACAACATGATTAATCGATTCTGATCACGCCTAAAGTTTTCCTAGACGTCGTATGCATTGTCTAATTATCTTAAAGAGTGGACATACATATTTGATCCTTTTTTAGTTTCAAAAGTGGTACACAAACAGTTAACCGTACTTGTATTATTAGATTAAGCATGCTAATCAGGCGTTTGACAACTACAACTCAGACAAGTATGACACCCTAAATAACAGGATGTCTAATGCACATAAGAGTTCCTAAACGTGATTTCAAAATGCTAATGAGAATGCAGTAATAGTTATTGGCTTATTACAATTATTTGCTTGTTATTAAAATGAGCATAATAATAGGCTGAAAGTAAAGAACCTAAGCAGGATCTCTAGTGAATAATATGCATGACCTATACAGGTTATCTATTATGCAAATAAGTAAATAAAATCCTATAAGCATGTTTTCTACCCATCTAAGCATGCATAACCCTCTCCCATATTCACTATTCAGCCCACAATCGTTCGTTTACAAATTATTACAAACCAATAATATCTGAATTACAATAATAAAGAACAAAAATAAGAAGTAATTCTATAGGGAGCCTTCAATCAGGCCTAGTCTTCTAAACTTACTCCTTTCGAGTTTCACAACCATTGCCGTGCTCTGGGTGCGGCAAAGCTCCCTGGGTCCCATTGGGTCCCTGGCCAACACCAGCACCCAAAAGCTAAACAGAATGTAGGACAGGTGCAGTGTGGGATTACCAGCCTTGTGTGTCAAAGTTCACTAAGTACTCAGAGGTACCCAAAGCTGCTCACACGAAGGGGGTAGAACCTATTCTCTAAGAGTAGTGGGAAGTGCAGGAAGGTAGTTTCAAGAGTTTACAAAGTGTTGGAGGGATGCACACAAGGATAATGGGCAAGGTAACAAATAGATAACATAAACATCACCAAAGGATACAGAGACTTATGCAAACTTACCAAGCATAGGTACACAAAATCAAAAGAGTTTAAAGAGACCTTGAAATAGTCGGATTTAGACATAAGAGTAAATAGTAACAGCATGTAGTAATAATAGGTAAGATCAGGAACAAGCGGTAGTTATGAGCATGCAAGTATCAACAGGCAAACTAGGATTAAATCACATGTTGCACATCAGAAGCATAAGTAGAAAACAATTAGGAATAGAACACACTGAAGTAGTAATAACCACATCGATTTGGAGTATGGAATTTAAACAGAACATACCAGTAATAAGAGAACACAGCAGAATGCAAGAGCCAAATATAAGCACAATATTAGGCTTAGCTTTTCAGCTGGCTAATGACAGTCAAGAACAGGGAGCAACAACAGCACAAGAGAGAAAAAGAGAGAAATAGCACAAGAGAGAGAAATGTGATTGATATGTGTATTCGTGATATGCAATGTTCGTTGTTATCAAAACATAATGGGGGGGGGGGGTACTTATAGTACTGAATACAAGTAAACAAACAAGGTAGCAGCCCTAATTAAGGAACTGGCATCAATCATAATCAAATCAATATATGGACTCCATTTTAATTAAGGAGTTAGAGTCAAACGGTAATAAGCAATCACTTAAGAGGAAAGAAATCAGAAAGTATAGTATGATCACATAAGGAAACAGAATAGCATAAAGTATGCAACAAAGACTAGGTTCATGATACTATAATTAGGGAAATAGGTATAGCAAATCAATCAGCATATTTGTGCACACATATAGGGCAAAATACCACTTTAATTCTGGAAAATAGATTTCAGAATAATGAACAAGATTGAAAACGTAGGAGATCAGTATTAATCGAGGAAAGTATCCCACAAATTAAGAAAGCAATTCGAAATCACTACCAAACAATGCAGAATCACAATTTTAAAGCAAGTATATCAGCCTCAAAGAGGCCTTGTAAAAGTCAATATAAAATCACCATGTAAACAATCAGAAAAACCTTAAGAAAAGAACACAGAATGGTAGGGGGATGTAACACTAGCAACAAAATTAAAGAAAAGAGCACGGACCTCAAAAAAGGAACTAGAAGAACACACAATCAAACAAATAATACAAACACAAACATATAAAGCTAGGGTTTCCTTAGACTTAAGCAAAATTTTTAGAAATAGTACTGAGAATCATGAAATAGTACTTAGAATCAAAAAATAAAGTGATTTCAAAAAGGGGTTCAGAATCCATAGTTTCAAAAAGGGAACAAAATGTTTAAAACTTGAGCAATCGTAGAGATCGAGTAGAGATTATTGCAAAACATAAGGGCGTGAGTTAAAAATTGTTAAAAGTACAGATATTCAAGAGTTTTGGGTCGAGATTAGGGTTTCATAAGAAACGGTGAGAGAAATAAGAGAAACCTGGCTGTGAAACTTTAGAATAATTGTGTTTATAGCAGCGTCGAACCAAAACCCATCGGAGAAAGGCTGGAAACAAACTCGTGCAAGGCTTTAGTGACCGTCTTGTATGGTGGAGACTCATGGGGTCTCAGGGATGGAGAGAACCGATGAGATAAGGCTTCAAGGCAGCCGGTGGTCGAAAGAGGCAAGGCTGGAGGTGGCTGGAGAGATGGTGGGGGCCATCGAAGAAGAACCATAAGGTTCTAGAGAGAAGGAGGAGAGGAAGAGACGAATAGAGAGAGAGAGACTGGTCTCGAAAAATAAGGGTTCAAAGGGGGGTAGGTTAATGTTTAATTAAGAAATAATAATTTGGGACATTGATCTTATTTGATCAACGGCTCAGATTAATTCGGAGCTGGGCCAGGTTGGTTTAGATATTGGTCTAGGGCGTATTTGTTAGGGTATTAGATCAATTGGGTCTAATTAAATCTGATAGGGGTGGGGTTAAATTGAGCTAAAATTGAAACAATAAAGGGCTATGTGTTAAATAGCCAATTTTCCAATTTTGTTTTATAGAAAATAGTTAAAATAATTTTAAAAATAAATTAAAGATACAGAACTAATTAATAAAGTATAAATATTAATCTAAAAATACTAGAAATGATTTTACAATTATAAAATGATGTTAATTGTAATATAGGCTATAACTGCAATTTAACATAGAAAATACCAAACAAATTTATAAAAATATGCAAAAATTACCTTAATTATATCTTGGTGTAAATATGAGAATGGAAACAAAAAATGATAATCTGGAAATAATTATTAGATTGTGTACTGCTAAAATAGATAGTAAATTGATTTTAAAAAATCGTAAAAATAAGGAAAAAATACCAAAACTCTTGGGCATGCTTATATGTGCATACACATGCTATTTTGAGAATATTTTGAGTATAAAAAATATAAAGGGAAAAATTGGGTATCAACACCAAGTCACAGTCCCTACTAGTAAAGGAGCACATCATACAACGTGTGTCTCACCTCAACATAGCACTACTTTGTGCAAATTCGGGGTTTCAAACCCTTAGGACATCATTTATAATCATTATTCACCTCAAGCTGGCCAAGCTCTAGCTTGCTATGCCCTTGCCTCTCAAATCAACCTCCTCGGACGTCGAATCTCATCAAAACCAGCACGAATACGTCACAATATGCTAAGGAAACAATACCCAATCGAAAATAATCGAAAAATATCAAAAATCTCAAAATTAGCAAAACCCGAGCCCCGGGACAACTTCTCGAAATTCCAAAATTTTCACATCATTAGACTCCTTATCTCCCCACGAGTTTATACATTTCAAAAACACAAGAATAGGAGTTCAAATGACCCTTCAAATCCTCAGTTTTTGCTCTCTTAAGTTCAAGGCCTAAACCACCATTTTTGTCCATTAATTCCTTAAATTTCCAGTCCTAATTCATGAAATAGCACCATAGAATTGTGTTTTGAGTCCAAAAATCCTTACCTTATCGAAGCTCATTGAAATCCCTAATTAAAATCGCCTATAATCCTCCAAGTCCGAGTTAAAAATGAACTTAGCCTTCAAAATTCGAGAAGAAGAAGCATATATAAATCTGCCCAGTCGAAACCGCACCTGCAGTCTCAAAATTCGCTTTTGCGGTACCGCCTCTGCGGTCACAGCCTCACATATGGGGAAATTCACTTAAAGCCCCAATCCCGCATCTATGCTCAACTTGTCGCATCTGCGACTCCGCAGATACTGTCCCCACTTCGCATCTGTGGTTCCTGGCGTGCCTTCATAAGACCACACCTGCGCCCCTTTCTTCCGTATCTGCGAGATCACACCTGTGGCACCAAAACTGCAGGTGCGAAAATACCAAGAGCAACAGAAAAACCTGCAACACATAAGGCTCAAAACACCCCATTAGCCATCCGAAATCACCCTAAGGCCCCCGGGACCTCAACCAAAAGCACCAACACATCTTAAAACATCATTCAAAATTGCTCCAATCATCAAAATACCTCAAACAATACCAAAACCATCAAATTACATCGAATTCAAGCCTAAGTTCTTCTAAAACTTCCAAAACACGCATTTGATCAAAAACACCACCAAATCACCTCCGTATGACCTGAAATTTTACGCTAACATCCCATATCACATAACGAAGCTATAGAAACTCTCGGAATCCCATTCTAACCTTAGAATCAAAATCTCACCTATCAACCGAAAATCACCAAAATACTAACTTCGCCAATTCAAGACTAATTCTACACCGAATCACCAAAAATTACATCCGAACCCTCTAACTCATAAGTCAACATCTGGTTGACTTTTCCAAACTAAGCAATCCTTAAAGAGACTAAGTGTCTCATTTCCTACTAAATTGACTCCAAACCAACTCGATCACACAAAACACTGATAATGAAGCATAAAAAAGCAGAAAAATGGGGGAAACGAAGCAGTAACTCATGAGACGGCGGGTCGGTCGTCACAATATTATTAATAAACCGTGGACCCCCTTTTGTTTTTTTTTCTTTTAAATATTTTAAAACCATTTCTTCTAAGAAAATCAACTCTTTTTAGTTCTTTCCGACTTGTTTATTTGTGACCATTACGTGAAAATCCCCTCTTATTTGAAGCTTTTACTTGCCGATGTGTTACTTGTATCTAAAGTCACAACAATAATTTTGTCGGGAACCACACTAGTGGATCTTGAGGGGTGCCTAACACCTTCCCCTCGGGATAATTTCAAGCCCTTACCCAATCTTGGGTTATCCAAATTAAACCCTTCTTAGTGTCCTAATGCACTTAAATCATTAGGTGAAGACTCTTCAATTCCAAAACCCAATTCCCAAAAGGGAACGAGTTGTCTTTCCAAATATCATAAACTCGATTTTGCGAGAAAAATGGGGGCGCGACAGCATGATGACTCTGCTGGGATTTCTTTTAGGCTTTTACCATTTCAAGTTATTGATGTGACTTTAAATTTCTTATGTGCCTTTATTTGTTTAATGCCTTTAAGCATTTAGTTCCTTCTTCTATTATAAAACTGACTTATCTTTTATTTCTTTCCCTTATTTCTTTTACTGCTTTCCAATGAAGAATTGTTGTAATTATTGCTTTTATGAACGTGCAAATACGTGAGAACTTGTTTTAATAATTGCATAAGCATGTGTTCAACATCTTTTTCCACTCGTGAAAAAAACAAAATACCAAAGCAACGCTTATAATGAGTGGTTGCACTCTTTCGATATTATCACCCTTAAATCCGACAAAGGCATATTTGCGATAAAACCAGTTGATCAACAGTGTGTCGATGCCCCCTTTTTCTCGCAAAATCGGGTTTATGAAATTTAGGAAGAAACTCCTTCCCTTTTGGGAATTGGGTTTTTAAATTGATAAGTCGCCACCTAATGATTAAGTGCATTAGGACACTAAGAGGGTTTTGATTTAGAAACTAGAGATTTGGGTAAGGGCTAGAAATTATCTCAAGAGGAAGCTGTTAGGCACCCCTCAAGATCCACTAGTGTGATTCCCAGCCATGCTATAATTGTGACTATAAGTGCAAGCAAGAATTATAGATACAAAGTAGTTTCACATAATGGTTGCAAGCAATAAAATTAAAAGGAGTTAAAGAAGTTGGAGTTTGGGAGGAAAATAGTTTAGAAATTCTGAAAAACAAGTAGAGGGGAATGGGTTTTGCACATATTTTGAGTAATTAAAATCAAATTGAAGAAGCCGAAATTTTGGGAAGAAAGCAATTTTGAAGTTCCGAAAATAAACAAGAAAAGGAAAGGGGGGTCCTAAGTTTATAAATAATATGGATCACCCCACACAACACCCGGTAACTATTTATACACGTGGTGTTATTGCGTGGTCATCGTATCCATATCTACCCTTTCCCACCCCGTTAAGGTATTAAACGTGGGATGGTCTCACTCAGCTTGTTGCTTGCTATTACCCGCCCCAATCCTATCAGTCCCGGAGGAATTTAGGACTACTAATCCTAAAGGGAAGAGGTATGGGGTTTTATAGTTTTAAAGGGCAAAATTCTAAGGCGACAATCAAAACATATATGACTGGTATGGGGGAAGCACATAAATAAATAAGGCTCAAACAAACCTCCTTAAATTAAAGAGAAGCACGTAGTTTTAGCATGCCTTTAAGATACTGATTAAGGTCTAATTAAACTTAAGAGTCAAGGGTCAGACTGGTTTATTGCACATTTTAGATAAGAAACTGTAATCTGACCTACCTGTTGGTTGGAATTTATAGAGTCTAATTCTGTTAACTAATTTACCTTATAGTTTGCCTAGGTGAAACCTATAGGCATGGTATCTAAATACGAGAGAAAGATACTGATTTTAGAAGTAGATTTATTAACAACAGGATCATAAGTTTTGCAGGCATTTAAGCACAGTTATTACCAATTTTAAACTTATAAACGAGTTGAGGGATTCATATTGGTTGATTACTCCTACAGGCATGCTTTCTAATCATAACTAATTTTAACCTTTATGGAAACACAAAAATACTATAGGCATGGTGTCTAGAATACTGATTTTAATTATTTAAACCTATATATCACTTGCCTAGTGATGGATACGTATGTAGAATTTAGGAAGCCCTATAGACATGTTCTCTATATGATAGGCAGTAATGCAACATCCTATAAACAAGTTCTCTATAGGAGATGCAGAAATGCAGAAGCGACTGCTATGATATATCATGTATGAAATGCAGAACTTATAGGCAGGATTTCTAAGATGCAAAAGTGTAGATGTTTATAGACATGGCTTTCTAAAAAATACAGAAGTGCAGAACCTAAAATAGGATTCCTATATGAAAATGCAGAACTTAACACAGGATTTCGATATGAAAATGCACAACCCTAAACAAGGTTTTTTATATGAAAGTGTAGAAGTGCAGAACTTAAAACAGGATTTCTATATGAAAATGCATAACTTAAAGCAGGATTTCTATATGAAAGTGCAGAAGTGCAGAACTTAAAATAGGATGTCTATATGAAAATGCATAATGCAAAGTAGGATTTCTATATGAAAGTGCAGAAGTACATACCTAATAAAAATGATATCTACCCTTATGCATACAATAAGTAACCCTCCCCTTTTCACTATAAACTCCATGAAATATTATAAATTATTACAGCCCAAAATGAATACAGAAAAGGTAAAAAAAAAATACATGAGAAAGCTAAAATCCCAACCAAGGAGAGCCTGATTCAGACTTCTGTCTAAAGCATGAAGTAAAACACCTCCAAAGAACAAATTCCAAAGCCTTTCTCTTATTTGGGATGCGTCAAAGTTCCCTAAGAGCCTCTAATGGACTCCGGCCAGTGCTTATACCAAATATATATTGCAGAATTATACTATAGTGCAATATGGAAAGGCCAGTCCTCAAATGACCAAGTTCAGAGGGAGCTCATGGTCCCAAAGGAAGGCTCATAGGAGGGAGGCAGAACCTAGAATCTATGAGAGAGTTCAAGTGCATAGAGTGGATTTTGGGAAAAGCCATGACAGACTGGTGGTCATACCCAGTAATTAGGAGTGCAGGCACACCCCAACCAGCCTATTAGCAATATTGTTTGGGAGTTCGGATCCATTAAAGGACCAAGTCTAGAAATGAGCAATAATTGGGATGCTGCCAGGACGGAACTTTAACTCAAACACATAGAAGGGAATAAGGGTATGGAGAATTCATAACAACAACAGATGCAAAGAGAATAGCATATTCGATACTGAACATAAACAGAAAAGTAGACAAGATTGTAGAAAACTGTAAAGCAAACACATAGAGATGAGGCTGAAAATAAAAATAGAACATACCAGTTTTAGGGAAACAAAGAGAGAAGAGCAGTAGTAAATCCAAATTGCAAACACACAGCCAGAAGATTTCAAAAAAGAGTGAGGGTACAGGAGTATTGAAATTGAAAGTGTTCAATAAGTGTTGTGTGTTAGAGTATTGAACTCTAGATGTCTTAAAGTGCTGAAGGATCATGCCATTTATAGTGCAAAAAGCAAGTAAGAAAAAGGTAAGAAAATAGTTTTGAAATCAATTACATAAGGTCTCCCTTTAATTAAAGGATTCTTATTTCAAACGGGCAGAATAAATACGAAAAGAATTTGATCAAAATCTTTTCCAAAGTAGTACAAGAGGGGCAAATACATGGAAACTATTTAAGGGAAGAGTTTGATAGCAACACGATTTGTGAAAATAAGGAATCAATCAACAACCAGTAAAATATAAAATTGAGTTTTGGTATGACTGAATCCAACCAAGAAAGGTTCAATTAAAGGAAATCAGTAACAATAAATTGAACCTTATTAAAAGGCTGATTCAATCACAAATTTGCAAAACCCTTTTTGAAGGAAGAATTCCTCATATATAAAGCATACGGACATGTCAAACGAGAAAGAATTGTCATGCTGAGTAGAAAGAGTCTAGTATAGAAAAGTTCAGACAAAGAAGAGGATCAATTAAGTACATAGACTCCGACTTAGTTTGAGAGAATCCAGGGTTCCATAATAGAACCCTAGTCCAAACACAAGATCAAACTCGCCAAAACCCCCAAATCCTAGGGTTTTCAACTCAAATCAGATGTAGAGACGAGAAGACAAATAATTGAAATAGGCTCATAAGTCTCTTTCAGAGACTCATAAGAAAATAAACAGGTAAACTAGAAGGTTCAAAACAAACATAGTGCATAAGCTGACTTGAAGAATAAAGAACATGTTTTAAGAAAAGCTTGGAACTTAAACAAGTTCAGAAGACAAAGAGGTAGTATAAAGTTAAGGAAACGGTAGATGAAACATGTCTAGAAAGAACTCATACAAAGTCCAGAAGAAGGCAAATAAAGAACTAAGAGATTAGTAGCAAATACAGAAAAGAAACATAGGGGTAAACGAACACATAAGATAAACGTGTGAAAGCATGATATAGAAACCAGTAGAACAAAGATCGGAGTACAATAGAAAACATGCATAATAAGGCAAACATAAGAACATAGGAGAAGAACATGCAAGCTAGAAAAGAGAACATAATAGCATAGATAGATTCACACATCGGAAAGAATAAGAAGAGTCGGATAAACATTTCAAAAAATTTCAGAAACTCTAAATCGAAGAGAAACAAATTTGGAAAGAAAAGATTTGGGAAAACATTTTAAAACTCCAGTAGAACACAGATATAGCATAGATTTAAGAAAATAACCAAAGAAAACCTCGAATAGCTTAGGTTTCTAAAGAAACCTTAGAATTGAGAAAGGCTTGGAAGAAAGTCCGATCTTGAGTCGGAGAGTTTAGAAATAGGCTCTTGATGCTTGGATACGCTGAAGCGAGGACGGAGAGGCCTCAAAACCATGACTCTGAGAAGATTTGAGATAACACCATCAAGATCAGATCTCGAAACTTTGAACACCCAGGGTTTAAAGGTGGAGGGAGGTGAGTACAGGATATCCATGGCCTGAGAAGCCATGGATTCCGGTGAGGTTATGGTCGGAGAGGATGAGAGAGGCTAGGGTTCCAGGGAACCTTCAAGAGAGTTTGATAGAGGGAGAGTATTGAAAGGTGGCTGAGAGATGGAAAATGATGGGATTAGGGTATGGTTGGTTGAATTAAAAAAGGAAGGGGTAATCGTGGCCGTTGATCAAAAGGATCGACGACCTGGATTAAAAGAAAATCGGGCGAGCTGGATAAATTTAAGGGGTTAGGTTAAAATTAAAATTGGGCTGGTCCAATTGGGGGTTAAGATTGGGTCAACTGTAGGCTAAAACTGAAATATAATGGGGCTACAATTGAAACGAATTGGGGCTATATATTAAATAGCCAGTTTTCCCGTTTATTTTATAAAAATAGTAAAATTGATTTTGAAATTAAATTAAGAGCACTGAATCAGTAAATAATATATAAATATTAATTTAAAAAAATAGGAACCAATTTCATAATTATAAAATGCTATTAATCTTAAAATAGGCTAAAATTACAATTATATGTAATTTAGCTTTTAAAATGCCAAATAAATTGGTAAAAATATACAAAAAATTATCTTACTATATTTTGGTATAGATATTGGAATAAAATAAATTGTTCACCAAAATGGATAATTTTGGGAATAATTATTGATTTTGTATTGCTAAAATACACAGTAAATTGATTTTAAAAGTCTTTTAAAAGTTTGAAAAATATTAAAACCCTTGTGCATGCTTATATATGTATATATATGTTATTTTGAAAGTATTTTGTATATGTGAAAATATACAGGGAAAATTTAGGTATCAACAGCCGCCCCTCTTTACACGGGAAGGATGAAAGAGTTGTCGAGTAAAGATATGATGGCCAATTTGACCGAACGAAATGGTTTGAAGAGTTTGACCATGCTCTATTTCCTGAGCTGCCTACATATCCCTGGTCTTACAGAAATCATGTCATATGTAGTTTAGGATCCATTGGCGGAATATGCTGATGGTGGTTTTACAAGAACAGACGTTGTATTCAGGTCAGGAAGGATAGTTAAGGTATAGTCAGGGTTGCGGGAACTGGAGCAAGATCGCTCCTTCTAAGACAGTCGTTGATAGCCGGTTTACCTACAAATGTATATGATGCAAAATTTAAACATGATGCAAGTTACCGTTGGACCATGAATGTTGTCTTTGGACGGTTAGGATGACGTCCTGCGCCATAAAGCATATATTATTTGCAGGCTATGAAATGATGTTCTTGGGCTATGAGAATGATGCCTCCGAACCATGACGCCTTTGAATAATGATATGCATGAGATAAAAGTGGGGTCCTCAGGCCATGGCATGGCGTTCTCGGGCTATGAAAATGGTTCCTCCGAACAATGATGCCTTTGGACAATTTGGCGATCTTTCAGGCCATGAGATGCAAAAGGTGGCGATCTTTTAGCCCATGCAATACAATAAGTGGCGATCGTTCAGCCAAATGCAAGGTAAATAAGTGACGATATTTCAGCCAATGCAAGATGTGAATAAGGGTGGCGATCTTTTAGCCAAATACAAGGTAAATAAGTGGCGATATTTCAGCCGATGCGAGACGTAAAGATAAAGGGTGGTGATATTTCAGTCATGCAAGATGGAGGTAGAGCTTAACCTTGGAAGATAGAATGGTAGTCTTATGCAATGCAAGAAATGCAGGTGGAGATAGAGCTTAATCTCGGAAGGCAGAATGGTAGCCTTATGCAATGCAAGAATGCAGATGGAGACAGTGCTTAGTCTCGGAAGGCAGAATCGTAGCCTTATGCAATGCAAGAATGCAAATGGAGACGGTGCTTAGCCTCAGAAGGCAGAATGGTAGCCTTATGCAATGTAAGAATTGTATATGGAGACAGAGCTTAGTCTCGGAAGGCAGAATGGTAGCCTTATGCAATGCATGAACGCAGGTGGAGATAGTGCTTAGTCTCGGAAGGTAGAATGGTAGCCTTATGCAATGCAAGAATGCAGATAAAGACAGTGCTTAGTTTCGGAAGGCAGAGTGGTAGCCTTATGCAAGAGATAAAAGGCGAATAGTAATAAATTTTCTTAGTTGATAGCTGGTAGTTGATTGTGATATTGGGGCTATTAGAGATATTGTATGCGAATAGATATTGTAAATAGGTGTGATGGTTCTGAGAGCTGTACTCCTGAAAAATATGAGTGTATAATATATTCTACGATTTTGAGACTTGGGTGCCTGCATCCAAAGAAAAATCATGAGTTTTGTAAAGGGGTAAGGTTTGTTCGTATCCCTGATGACTTTGCTTGATCTGCTTGGCTTAGTTTTTGTGATACTATGCGTATCATTGGGGTAGCGTTGCTAAACAAAGCAATTTTTGTAATATACATGCATGAGTTTGTAAAATATGTGACATGAGTATTTATTTAAGAAATAGTTTTTAGCGGAACCAACGATTAGGACGTCGTCCAAGACATTGCAACCTCTCTCGCTTCGGAATTTTGAGGTTCCTTCTCAAAATTCTGCCCCAGTTCTAAATTGCGTGGGGAAATGAAAATTTTATTGAATAGTGACCGAACCCATAAGGTTGCCCATGTATCCCCTCTTAAATGGGAATCAGGTCAGACGTAGATCCAATTAAATCATAAAGGAAATCATAAATGGTTACACATAGTATTGCTTCACTGCATCTGAATTGATCAGCTTCGGCCAAACTTCTCTATCCATCTATGCAAGAATAAGGGCTGCTCCTATTAGAACCCGTTGAACCATGTACGAGCCCTACCAATTGGGAGAGAACTTCCCTTTGGCCTCATCCTGATGCGGAAAAATCTTCTGTAACACCAGTTGCCCCGGTGTAAAGTCTCAGCTTGACTTTTTTATTGATGGCTTTGGACATCCTGTTTTGATAAAGCTGACCATGACAAAATACATTCATTCTTTTTCCATCTATAAGAGATAATTGCTCGTAGCGACTCTTTACCCATTCTGCATCGTCGAGTTCTGCTTCTTGTATAATACTTAAGGAAGGAATTTCTACCTCGGGGGGAATGACCGCCTCTGTACCATAAACTATCATATAAGGAGTTGCCTCGGTTGATGTGCAGACCATGGTACGGTACCCCAATAAAGAAAATGATAACTTCTCATGCCATTACTTATGGTTCTCTATCATTTTCCTCAGTATCTTCTAGATATTCTTGTTGGCGGCCTCTACGGCTCTGTTCATCCAAGGTCTGTAGGCTGTAGAATTCTTGTATTTGATCTTGAGGGTTTCACCCACGGCTTTCATCAAGTCACTGTTGAGATTGGAACCATTATTAGTGATGATGGACTCTAGGATCCCGAATCGACAAACAATATGATCGCGGACAAAATATGCCACAACTATCTTAGTCACTGTCGTGTAGGATGCAGTTTCAACCCATTTGGAAAAATAATCAATTGCCACTAAGATAAACCTATGCCCATTGGATATGACATGTTCGATTGGTCCAATAACATCCATTCCCCACGCGGCGAACGGCCATGGCGAGCTTGTTGCATTAAGCTCATTTGGAGGCACCCTTATCATGTCAGCATGTATCTGACAACGGTGGCACTTTCGGACATACTGGATGCAGTCTGTCTCCATAGTCATCCAAAAATAACCTGCCCGGAGTATCTTCTTAGCTAAGACAAAGTCGTTCATATGTGGTCCACAGGTATCGGTATGTATTTCTTCTAGTAGTCTGGAAGCTTCTTTTGCGTCGACACACCTTAGTAATCCCAAATCCAAAGTCGCTCTATACAGGATTCCTCCTTTATTGAAGAAGTTGTTAGATAACCTACAAAGTGTGCGCTTCTGAGTGGGATTTGCATGCTCCAGGTATTCTTCTTTTGCCAAGTATTCCTTGATATCATGAAACTAAGGTTTTCCATCTACTTCTTCTTCGACATGAGCACAGTAAGTTGGCTGATCATAGATCTTTACAGGGATAGAATCAATGAAATTCTTGTCTGGATGTTTATCATATAGGCCAAGGTAGCTAATGTATCGGCGAACTCATTCTGAGCCCTGGGGACATGTTGGAATTCTGTCTTTGTGAATCTCTTCCTCAACTCCTAGACATGATGCAGATAAGGGAGTATCTTAGAGTTCTTGGTTTCCCATTCTTGTCGGACCGATGTATAAGCAAGTCTGAATCCCCAATCACTAGCAAGTCTTGAATGTTCATGTCAATGGCCATCTTGAGCCCTAAGATGCAGGCTTCGTACTCGGCCATATTGTTGGTGTATGGGAACCTGAGTTTGGCCGACACCGGATAATGCTGACTAGTTTTTGACATTAGGACTGCTCCTATGCCAACTCCTTTGAAGTTTGCTGCTCCATCGAAAAACATCCTCTAACCGTCATAGGATTCTGCAATATCATCTCCTGTGAAGGATACCTATTCGTTAGGAAAATATGTCATTAGGGGTTTATATTCTCCATCCACGGGATTCTCGGCAAGATGATCTGCAAATGCTTGTCCTTTGATTGCCTTCTGAGTTACGTAGACAATGTCAAATTCACTCAGTAGGATTTTCCACTCGGCTAGCTTGCCAGTGGGCATGGTCTTTTGAAAGATGTACTTCGTCGGATCTATTCTTGATATAAGATATTTAGTGTAGGCACAAAAATAGTGCCTCAACTTCTGAGTTACCCAAGTCAGAGCACAACAGGTACGTTTTAACAGAGAATACCAGGCCTTGTACGGGGTGAACTTCTTGCTAAGATAGTAGATAGCCTGTTCTTTCCTCCCCGTTTCATCATGCTGCCCCAGAACACAACAGAACGCTCCATCCAATACTACAAGGTAGAGTAGTAGGGGTCTACCTAGTTCGGGCGGGACCAAAACTGGCGGTGTTGACAGGTACTCCTTGATTCTGTCAAAGGCTTTCTAACAATCATCAGTCCATTTGGTAGCGGCATCCTTCTTCAATATCTTAAAGATCAGCTCACAAATAACAGTGGATTGTGCTATGAACTGGCTGATGTAGTTGAGTCTCCCTAGGAAACTCCTCAGGTCTTTCTTATTATTTGGCGGTGGCAATTCTTGAATAGCTTTGACCTTTGAGGGATCCATCTCTATCCCTCGGTGACTTACAATAAACCCTAGTAGCTTTCCAGCAGGAACCCCAAGTGCACATTTCGTGGGATTCAGCTTCAAGTTGTACTTTCTCAATCTGTTGAAGAACTTCCTCAAATCTTCCATGTGATTAGTGGCATTCTTAGACTTGATAATAACATCATCTAGATATACTTCGACCTTCTTCTGTATCATATCATGGAAAATAGTAGTCATGGCCCTCATGTAAGTGGCCCCAGCATTCTTTAACCCAAATGGCATCATTTTGTTACAATACATCCCCCAAGGCATAATGAAAGCCATTTTCTCAATGTCTTCCTTATCCATCCATATCCGATGATACCTAGCAAAACAATCCACAAAGGACTGTAGCTCATGCTTGGCACAGTTGTTGATTAGAACGTGTATGTTCGGCAAGGGCAAGTCATCTTTGGGACTGGTCCGGTTGAGGTCCCGGTAGTCGACAAAGACTCTAACCTTCTCATCCTTCTTCGGCAATGGCATAATACTGGATAACCACGTTCGATACTCTACTACTCTGAGAACCTTAGCTTTGACTTGCTTGATGACTTCTTTCTTGATTTTCAAACTTATGTCAGGCTTGAACTTTCTGAGCTTCTGCTTTATCGGTGGCCATGTCGGATCAGTTTGTAGTTTGTGTTCCACAATAGATGTACTCAAAACAGACATGTCGTTATACGACCAGGCAAATATGTCCTCATATTCCCTTAGAAATTTCGTGTACTCTTCCTTTTTTGATGGTGACAAATGAACACTAATGCACATTTCTTTGACATTTTCAGTATCTCCCAAGTTAATAA
Source organism: Nicotiana glauca (assembly GCA_026770625.1). NCBI lineage: Eukaryota > Viridiplantae > Streptophyta > Magnoliopsida > Solanales > Solanaceae > Nicotiana > Nicotiana glauca. The sequence goes on from MU787326.1 coordinate 36,749, forward strand.
CCTTAGTCTCGTCTAGGTTGGACTTAGGTCTATTCTCAAAATCTTCAACCTCTTTAACAACCTCTTCGGTTATATCATCTTCCTCTGAATCTATATCCGTTGGTTGCATTGTCTTGTTGCAAGTCATAGTTATCGATTCATCAAGATAAGAAATAATAATGCTGTGTAAATAAAGTAAATGAGAGAAAGTAATAAGAGTAAGATTTATAAGAAACCGAAGTGCTTTTGATAAATTTCATAACAGTTTTGAACATTGGAGCTCTTATTTTGAAATTAAAAATGCGAAAAGAAAGTTGCCTAGCAAAGATAAAGATAATGCATGGTGCTTTGTTCAGCCTTGCTATCCCGAAGCTTTCTGGGCTATGGTGGTTCTAACAGTCCAATTGTTGAGGTGTGCTCCTCAGCTTACGGCTTGTATGGAAAGTCCTTCCTCCTCCTCCTTAAAAATCACACAACAGTCCATGTCATCATCATTTAAAAACAAACTCCTCATCGCTGCTAGTGCTTCCTCTTCTTCCGACCCATATATAACATTGGCTGGCTGGAAAATTTGCTCCAAGCAAGCTATTGCCTGCTCCAACGGATAATAAGGTCCGCACCATGGTGGCGACCATTCATTGAACTCTTTCCATGTATACTCGTATCCTAGACCAAAGTTGGTACCATATTTCTTCAGCTTGATAGACTTAGTGATCCGTTGGAGGTTCTTGCCAGGCTCATATCCACTCTATTTCAGTATGCTTTCAATTTTGTTGCCCCACCACTTGTCCTTATCAACGGCTTTGACTCTCTCGATATGGTGGTAGGTCTCCCCACCTATTGTCCTTCTTCTTTCGATCGCTAGGATGGTCTGGCAACTGTATATGAGATTTTTACCGTCGCTATGAATAATTACCTCTTGATGATTCCACTCAAATTTCACTTCCTGATGTAAGGTTGATGTTACAGCCCCAGCGGCATGAATCCAAGATCATCCCAGAAGCAAGTTGTAAGATATGGGCACGTGTATCACTTGAAAATCAACATCAAACCAAGTAGGCCTCATTTGCAGACATAGGCTAATTTCCCCAATAGTGGACCTTTGGGAACCGTCGAAAGCTTGACATTGATGGCCACATCCTTGATCTCTTACAGGCTCTTCCCCAATGTCCCGAGAGTCACCAATGGAAATGTTGAGGCTGGACCCTCCGTCAATCAAGATTTGGGTGATGAAATAATCCTCGCACTGCACAGTGATGTGCAGTGCTTTGTTGTGACCCAAACCTTCTGGTGGCAACTCATCTTCATGGAAAGTGATCTTGTGACTCTCCAATACCTGCCCCACCATGTTTGCCATTTCTCCTTTAGTGATGTTTCTCGGTACATATGCCTCACTCAACACTTTTAACAAGGTATTCTTGTGTGCATTGGAAATCTATTGTATAGCAAGGATAGAAATCTGCACCAGTATCTTGCTCAGCTGATCAATGACTGAGTATTCCTTCGCTTGTATCTTCCTTCAAAGATCGTCAGGCCCAGTTTCAGTGATGCTTGGCCGACCAGAGGCCTGCTTACTTGACTCAGCTAAATGTTCCGGGGTGTAAACCCTGCCGGTTCTTGTCATACATTATGCTGTAACTGCTTCTCTGGATTTGTCTTTTCCTTTCCTCATTGCCTCGGCTGTGTAACCCCAAGGGATGGCCTTTGTATGGAATGGTGCTATGGCCGACATTGCCACCGAAATAGGTACTCTTGCTTTGGGAAGTAACATAGCAACCTCAAATGGCGCAGGTGCCTTTAGGGACCCAAACTCGACCTCAATCGGTGTTGGCATCTTTGCAGAAGAAGGTGCTTCGAACTCCAGTGGTATGGACATATTCACCTCGGCATCCCTAGAAGGCTGAATCTGGACCATAATCGGATTAAGGGTGATCATTCATTTCTTTGGCTCGTCACCTTCTACGATTAATCTGATCGATACTTTGGGATCCCCATCATCATCTATCTTAATCATGTGAACACCTCCACCCCTGTGATCAGGCAGAGGGCTATTGCAGACATTAGGGGTGGGCTCCTTTTCCACAATAATCTTGTTATCGATCAGTGCCTGGATTTTATCTTTCATAGAACGGCATTCATCAATGGTATGCCCTTTCATGACTGAATGATATGCATAGGATTTATTTGTGTTGACCCATTAAGAAGGGTTTTCTAGGGTTATAACAGGGATGGGAGTGACATAGCCAGCGGCTTGAGCCTTTTATATAACTGGTTGATTGGTTCGACAATGGCGGTATATTATTTGGGAGGTCTGCGGTCGAAATTTGGTCGGGATCTAGGAAATTTTTGCCGAGCGGGAGGTGATTGACAATGAGAAGGTTGGGCATTGTAGGCATGGTAGACATATACGAGTTGGGAGTATCTAGGTGAAGTAGGACGATATGTGGGTGATAGAGGTGATTGGTAAGTAAGTGGTAGAGCTTAGTAAGAGGGCGAGGGTGCTTGGTAATTCGGTGTAGTTTGATATATGAGTGGAGGTATTGGTAAGTTTGGTATTTGATTGGGGACTTTGTCCTCTGTGCAACCATCCCGGCGCTCACATCCCTTTTCTTGGACGTGCCACCGGATTGTAGATCCTTGTTGGTAGCCTACAAAGCTTTGAAGTTTGTGAACATACCACTTTTGATTCCTTCCTCGATCCTCTCCGCTAGCTTGCTGATGTCGGAAAATTTTTGGCTCTTAATCAGCATCAACCTTTCATAGTACTGTATGTCCTAAGCTTGGACGAAAAATCTATTCTTTTGTTCTTCTTCTAAAGCCGGTCTGACCTTAGCAGCTTCTGATCTCCAACGAGTAGCATACTCGTGGAATGTCTCCATAGGTTTCTTCTTTAGGTTCTGAATGTACAACACATATGGCGCATTTTCTGTGTTGAATCTAAACCTATCCATGAAATTGGATGCCATACTTACCCAATTTTACCACTTCTTCGGGTCTTGGCTGATGTCCCAAGACAAAGCATCTCCCTTCAGACTTCTCATAAAAAGCTTCATGCGAATCTTTTTTGTCCTTTCCTACTCTAATCAATGTCGGAGTATGTTCTTAGATGAACTCTCGGATCCCCTGTACCATCAAACATCTCGAACTTAGGAGGTTTGTATCCCTCGAGCAGATCAACATTTTGTTATATGCAAAGGTCTTTGTAATTTAGCCCTTTAATCCCCTTACTTCCCTTGACGCCCTGAATTCTTCTAGTCAGCTTCTTGAGTTCTTTTGCCAGATTTCTGATGAGAGAGTCTTTATCATCAGACTCGGGCATGTTTGAAATGTGTTGAGTAGGGTGCGGCATAGTTTCTACATAGATAGGGGTGCTATGGTGAGGATGAAAATTGTTATTTGTGGAGTTCACAGGTTTCGGGATGAGCAATGGAGTATTGTTGGATATGTGTCAGGTGCTGCAGTGGTGGTGAGGATCGAGGTGGTTTTGTATTTTTGGGATATTTTCTGGAGGTGTAGGATTCTAAGAATTTGGGAAAGTAACTTCTGGAGTGGTGAGGGAAAACGACAAGCTTGCCAAGTTCCGAACTTGGTCCAGTTCTTCTTGAAATTTCAAAAACTTTCGCTCGAGTTGGGAGGCACTTTTCTTGGAAATCTAAATACCCCGAGTAACCTCTACCCGTTAGACTGAGTTCTCCTTTCTAGTGTTGCTCAAATCTTCCATTTTTCCCTTGCTCCTATTTCTGATGGGACTAGGAGGAGGAGTGGATGGAGGGCCCTTGGATCTTGTGGAGTATGATGATGATGTCAGAGTGCACTAACTAACCTTTGGGGAGGGGAATAAAAAAAACAAAAAGGTAGCAAGTAAGTACGGATTATAAGAAAAAGATATTGTAATATTTAAACACATAGTGCGAGAATGTAAATCGTGTCCTAATTTGGGAGCCTCGTTGTGCCCGAGGTAGGCCTAGAGACAAGTTGATTTGGAGAACTTATAATGCTAAATGCCTAATTTTATTGGCCTTATTACATTTAAAGCAAAAGAAAAAGGAACCCTAACTTCTTGGTCCCAGAAGGACCCTCCCCAAACTCGGCATCTTTGGCTCCATCGAACAGCTTCACCAGCACACAAAGTCCTAGCAGCAAGTAGGCTCTGGCCAAGTGTCCACCTTTATTTCTTTCAGTATTCTGCCAGTCTTCGACCCTTTTGATGAATTTCCTCTCTAACTCTACTAAATCCCGCTCCAAGTACCCCAGACGCTTGTTGTCTTTCCATTCTTCAATCAACTTTTCATTGGCTTCTTCAATTTCACGATGCTCACTTTCACATTACCGAATCCTCTTGCGCAATTGGTTGTACTTAACCTGTGCTTAAGCCTTTTTGTCGATGATCCTATGACCTCGAACGAACCCGAGTTGACCCAAACCATTATTACTATCCTCCAGCTAGCTCGGGTAGTATGGAGTATAACCAACATGGTACCTATCCGGCTCAATAGTATATCTTCCCATAATGATTTTACAGTACCACATGTGTTGGGCTTGGCACTTGTAAGGGCTGTCATCATCCTAAAATTCGGCCCGAAAGTGGCTCATCTTGTTGACCCTTGGTATAATCTGCTTCCTACCAACCTGTCTCATGACTCAGAGAGGGACATAAGGATAAGTTCCTCTCAAACCGATAAGTATCAGAAATGGTGCATCCCGAGATCGAGCAATGAACTCTTAAGTAGGGAACCATTCGAACATCCATTGTACTTGATTTTTCGTTATATTTCAAATAGTTCTACCCATCTTTTGGCATCCACTGGCTGAGCAAACATGTTGGGCATATGGTTAATTCGCCTTGGCTGATGGAAAGCAATGTGATCATCCCAATCTCTACGCTGAATCTCTTGTTGATATTCACCCTTTTGGAGGTGCTCCATAAGCCAGAGTTGGAGTAGTAAGTTGCGACCCTCGAAGTGCTTGGCTCCCTGTTGACATTTTTCCAAAGCTCGGTACATCTCTGCAATAATCGAGGGCACTTTGCTAAATGGCTGCCTGCCAATTCCCTCCATTAAAATCTTGGTGATCATGGCTAGTATGGTATGGATCCTAGCCTTCTTCATAGGAAATACTATCATCGCCAAGAAACAGAACATGAAGACGAAGACCCTCCTATGGATATGCCTCAATATTGTGAGGGCGAACTCCTCAGGGTAAGTACGGTAGGATTTTTATGACCATACCTTTTGTAAAAATATTCAAAGGGAATGTACGACTCCTTTAGGAGAGTTAGATCTGTATTCCTCCTTAGAACCATCATCTTAAGGAAACCTCAACCCTTGTGGTTGTCTAGCATTAGCAGACCCGGAGTTTCCCATGGTATACCAACTAGTCCTCCTATTTCCTATATTAGGGGTGTCATCTCAATCTCCCCGAAGTGAAACACAGACCTATCGCAGTCCCAGAATAGGGTGGCAGCTTCGATCATTTTGTTGTTGGGTTGGATTTCCAAAAGAGAAGGAAAGTTTCCCAAATATTTGCGGACAAGATTCTGATCACTGGAATAAAGGTCTTCCCACCAGCTTAGCAATTTTGGGTGGATGTTAGTGACCATGCCGAATCGGGGGACTTCGTGCCTCATTTTCCTGTAAGACAAAAGTGTTAGGCCCTTACCCCCGCCAGACTCGACTATTTAAATATCAATAATTGGTATAAGCAGCATTTAGTTCTCCAAATAAATTCACAGAACATGGTAGTGTCCATTTGGGTTCCAAGGAAACCCAGTGGACTTTAGAAAAGGCTATTCTTAAAGAGTCATTATGTGGACAACATAACTGACTTGGCTAGGCTTGGATAGTGAGGCATGCACAATTAAACATAGTAGGGTTTCTATGGGGTATTATACTCTTACCCTTGAGCGGACAACTTAAAAGGGAAAGGCTCGGAACCGTCGACTACACCGTTGATCGACTGGTTTTACCACAAATATGCCTTTGCCAAATATAGGGGTAATAATAGCGTAACCACTCATTATAAGTGTTGCTATGGTATTTTGTTTGACACGAGTGGAAGATGATGTTGAATATGCAGTTATAACGATTGAAGAAGTTGCCAATGTATTTGCACGTTCATAAAAATAATAATTACAATAATTGCTCATAATTACAACAGTATTAAAAGAAAACGATAAAGGAAACGAAACAAAGAGCCAAGTCAGTTTCGAAGTAGAATAAGGAAATAAATTAAGACATTAAAGACATTCAAAGAGGCATAGAGTCACAACTAGCATGAAATGGAAAAAGCCTTAAAGATTTCCCCAGCAGAGTCGCCATGCTGTCGATACCCCATTTTTCTCGCAAAATCAGGTTTATGGCATTTAGGAAAACAACTCGTTCCCTTTTGGGAATTGGGTTTTTGAATTGAAGAGTCGCCACTTAATGATTAAGTGCATTAGGACACTAAGAGGGTTTTGATTTAGAAACCAGAGATTTGGGTAAGGGCTAGAAATTATCTTGAGGGGAAGGTGTTAGGCACCCCTCAAGATCCACTAGTGTGGTTCCCGGCCATGCTATAATTGTGACTTTAAGTGCAAGCAAGAATTACAGATACAGGGTAGTTTCACATAATGGTTGCTAGCAATAAAAATAAAAGGAGTTAAAGAAGTTGGAGTCTTGGAGGAAAATAGTTTAGAAATTCTGAAAAACAAGTAGAAGGGAAGGCTTTTTGCACTTATTTTGAGTAATTAAAATCAAATTGAAGAAGCTGATATTTTGGGAAGAAGCAGTTTTGAAGTTCCGAAAATAAACAAGTAAAGGAAAGGGGGGTCCTAAGTTTATAAATAATATGGATCACCCCATACAACACCCGGTAACCATTTATACACGTGGTGTTATCGCGTGGTCATCTTATCCATATCTACCCCTTCCCACCCCGTTAAGGTATTAAACGTGGAATGGTCTCGCTTTGCTTATTACATGTTATTACCCGCCCTAATCCTATCAGTCCCGGAGGCATTTGGGGTTTTATTATTTTAAAGGGCAAAATTCTAAGGCGACAATCAAAACATATATGACAGGTATGGGGAAGCACATAGTTTTTGCATGTCTTTAAGATATTGATTAAGGTCTAATTAAACTTAAGAGTGACGGAGCCAGACTGGTTTATTGCACATTTCAGATAAGAAACCAAAATCAGACCTGCCTATTGGTTGGAATTTATAGAGTCTAATTCTGTTAACTAATTTACCTTATAGTTTGCCTAGGTGAAACCTATTGGCATGGTATCTAAATACGAGAGAAAGATACTGATTTTAGAATAGATTTATTAACAGCAAGATCATAAGTTCTACAAGTGTTTAAGCACTGTTATTACCAATTTTAAACTTATAAACGAGTTGAGGAATTCAGATTGGTTGATTACTCCTATAGGCATTGTTAAAAGGAGAAGAAAAAAGTATATTGTCTTTCTCGTTTTCACAATGTAAATACTAGGGGTTTATATAAGAAGATTACAAATAAAGTTAGATTGGGATATCTCTATAAATCGGGGATACAGATCATATATGATCTTCCTAGGATAAATATTGAAAAAAATATCTCAGCTATTTACAGAAATATATCTTCCCTAATGTTGTTGTACAGTTGTAACAAATATTCTCCTAATCTGACACTCCCCCTCAAGATGGTGAATGGATATCTTGCATTCCCAGCTTGGTAACAAGTCCTTCAAAAGTGTTTCTTTGTAGTCCTTTTGTGAGAATGTCCGCTAGTTGATCCTTGGAAGACACAAATGGAGTTCAAACAACACACTATCTAATTTTTCTTTGATAAAGTGTCGATCAACTTCAATGTGCTTCGTCCGATCATGCTGCACTGGGTTACGGGCTATACTAATTACTGACTTGTTATCACAATTTAGTTTCATGGGTGCCTCCCACTTTACTTTCAGGTCTTCACGAATTATTTTAGCCACAATAGCTCACAAACACCCAATGCCATAGCTTTGAACTCTAATTCAGCACTTGACCTTGCTACAACATTCTATTTTTTACTTCTCCATGTCACCAGATTACCACCTAAGAAAGTGCAATACCTTGAGGTTGACTTCCTGTTGAGCAGCGACTTAGCATAGTCTGCATCTGTATAAACTTCTATAGTCAAGGTACCACCCCTTTTGAATAAAAATCCTCTTCCAGGCATCCTTTTCAGATACTCCAGTATTCTATGTGCTGCTCTTAGGTGGACTTCCTTCAGATTGTGCATAAACTGGCTTACCACACTCACGGCATAGCCTATATCAGGTCTAGTATGGGATAGGTACATTAACCTTCCAACAAGTCATTAATATGATTCTTTATCCATGAATAGGTCTTCTGATGCTTCAGTTAGCCTGTGATAGTACTCAATAGGTGAAGCTGCTTGTTTGCGCCCCAATTTTCCAGTCTGTTTTAGCAAATCATAGATATATTTTTGTTGTGAAGCAAATATGCCTTGTTTAGAATGGGCTACCTCGATTCCTAGGAAGTATTTTAACTTCCCAAGTTCCTTGATGTCAAACTCTTTAAGCAGACATTCTTTTAGATATTGTGTACCATCTTCATCATCTCCAGTGACTAAGATATCATCTACATATACCAGTAAGGCCGTTGTTTTTCCATTTCCTGAATGTCTCACAAACAAAGTATGATCCCCTTGACTCTGCATATACCCTAGTGTGTTTATTACCTTTGCAAATCTTCCAAACCACACTCGTGGCAATTGTTTGAGTCCATAGAGAGCCTTTTTAAGCCTGCATATCTTTCTTGCCTTAGACTCAAATCCCGGCAGAACCTCCATATATATATCCTCCTCCAATTCTCTATGGAGAAAAGCATTCTTCACATCGAATTGCTGCAAAATCTATCCAAAAATGGCAGCTAGTGAGAGTAAGATTCTTACCGTGTTTATCTTTGCCACTGAAGCAAATGTGTCAAGATAGTCTATGCCAAAGGTTTGTGTATACCCTTTGGCAACTAATCTTGCTTTGTATCTCTCCATGGATCCATCAGAATTGTACTTCAGTATGAATACCCAGCGACAACCAACTAATTTTTTCCCTTTCGGTAACTCAACCAACTCCCATGTTCTATTTTTCTCTAGTGCCTCCATTTTAACTCTCGTGGCATCCTTCCATTTCTTATCTGCTAATGCTTCTGACAATTTTTTAGGAATAGGTATTGAGTGAAGTTTACTAAGGAAGGCTTTATAGCTTGGTGAGAAATTTTGATAGGTCTTGAGTGACAAGGGATGTTTTTGTACAATTTCTGGTTCCTTTTCTAAGGGCAATGGGTAGGTTTAGGTCATCTACTTGGTCTGAGGGTTTTTCTTGATTATTTAAAGATTCTAGAACACATTCTGAACTTGGAACAAGAGCCAAATTTGATAATTGGGCTTGAGCTGGTGGATGTACTCGCTTTTTTCTTCTGGAGTAAACCTGAAGAGGTGGTTGAATGTCACTTTGAATTCTCTCTTCATTCTGATGATCTGGAGACTCTGTGTGATCTAGAGTCTCAATGGAAGGTTCAATGGGACCTGGAGACTCAACGGACACTTCATTTTTAGATGACTCGGCAATATCTATGATGAACACATGTTTGGGACTATCTTCATTCTTAGTCTCCCCTTGAAGATAGGAGGTGCTAAAGAAAGACTAAAACTCTACAAAAGTGACATCGGCTGAGACAAAGAATTTTCTAGTTTGTGGGTGATAACATCTGTAACCCTTTTGTGTTGATGAGTAGCCAATAAAAACAGACTTGGTTGCACGTGTGTCTAACTTTCCTCTATTATATGAATGGATATGGACATAGGCAACACAACCAAATATTCTTGGTGTTAGGTTCTCAGAGACATAGAAGTTAAGAAAGAAACTTCTCAAGGAGTCGATTGGTGATTTCAGGCTTAGACCCTTTGATGGAACCCGATTGTTGAGATAGGTAGCAGTTACAATGGCTTCCCCCAATAGTTTTAAGGAACATTCTTGTGAAACAACAATGATCTGGTTATACTGAGAAGATGACCCATTTTTCGCTCAGCCAGCCCATTTTGTTTGGATGTGTTGACACAAACAACTTATGGATGATACCTTCATTTTTTAAGAATGAGGACATCATTTGGTTAAAGTAGTTCCGGGCATTGTCTGAACAAAATCTTTTGATTGGGGTGTTAAATTGGGTCTTGATCTTGTTGAAAAAATTGGGGAAGACATAGCTCACATCAGATTTATTTTTCAATAGATAAACCCACATTACCCGAGTGCAATCATCAATAAAAGACACAAACCATTTAGCACCGGAAATATTTGAAACTGTATATTGCCCCCAAATATCACTATGAATGAGATCAAATGGAAACATACTTCTTTTATTACTGACAAAAAAAGAAACACGCTTTTGATTGGTTAGTTCACAATCATTGCAATGCAAAGACTCTACTGTTAAACCCTTAAACAATGGAGGGAACATAATCTTGACAATTTGAAAAGAACGATGACCCAAACGACGATGATAAAGCCAAATTCTTTCTTCACTAGACATGGCTGACTCAGATATGAAGGAGCGAGGGAGAGAATTCAAAGCTTCACTCTTTAGGTTCAGGTTTTCCAAGTAATAGAGCCCGTTTCTGACTTTAGCATGCCCAATCATCTTCTTGGTTTCCTATTCCTGGAAACTACAATAGGAAAGGATTAACATTACTTGACAATTAAAATCTTGAGCAACCTTTTGAATTGAAAAAAGATTAGCAAACAATTTTGGAACATGAAGCACATTTTTAAGGCATATAGAATTTAAGTGAATGTCTCCATATCCTATTACAGTAGCGAAAGAACCATCAGCAATGGTGATTTTTCTATGGCTGAGGCAAAGGGCATAGGATGAAAAGTATTTAGAAGAAGAGGTCATGTGGTGTGTTTCTCCAGAATAAACTATCCATGGGAAGGAATTACTTGTCATGACATTAGTAGTACAACAAAGAGAAGAGATACCTGAGAATGTTAGAGAACATTTACCTATCTCGGCTGGATTACTTTTGTCTAAAGAACAAAGCAAACCTTTCAGCCTTTCAATATCTTCTTGACTGATCTTTGGATTTGACTTAACAGAATTATCTAAGTCATTTTGGTGAGTGCTTGCGACATAAGCTTGTCTCCCATTCTCGCCCCTATGGTTATTGTTATGTGGTTTGCCGTTCAACTTCTAGCATTTCTCTCTTGTGTGGCGATGCTTCTTACAGTAGGTGCAATAGAGGGAATCTTTATTGAATAGTTTTGAAGTATTTGTTGGCTTGGTAGAATTATCTGATGGTTGTAGCATGCTATTCTCCTTCTGCCCAGCCCCCTTTGCAACAAGTACCGATCCTTCTCCGGCTTGAGTGTCAAGTATAATACTCCTATGCCATTCTTCAACCCATACTATTAAGACTGCTTCATTCAGTGTTGGAAGTTCCTCTTTTCCCAATATTTGTACCCTTACTGGATCAAGTTCAACATTAAGTCCAACAAGGAAATCATATGTGTGTTCCCTTTCTATAAAGCGCTTCAAGGTTACTACATCTTCTGGGCATCTCTGAATGCATTGGTAGTGATCAATCTCTTTCCACAGTCCTTACAAGAGATTGGCATATTCAGTGACTGATCGTGCCCCCTGCTTCATGGCTGTAACCTTCATCTTAAGTTCATATATTCGGGCTACATCATTTACCTTTGAGTAGGTTTGTTGGATTGCTTCCCATATCTCCTTAGTCGTACTCAGAAACATCACTGTATCACTTATTTCTGGAATCATAGAATTCCAAAGCCAAGACATGACCATTGAGTCTTGTTCATCCCAGGCTTCAAACTTGGGATCTTCCTTAGATGGGCATGTACCCAGCAGATGACTTAGCTTCCCTTTGCCTTTCAAGAATGTTCGAACGAACTGTGACCATTTCAGAAAATTTTGTCCATTCAACTGGTAAGCTGCCTGGACATTTTGCAAATCACCGGTAAGCATCTCCCAAGTTTACATTTTAAATATGCGCATAGCTAATACTGTAGGAAAGTATATAGTTCTTCCTATCACTAACCTTCAACCTTCACATACCAAAATACCTCAAATGATCCAAATACACAATAGGAGAGGGACTTGGATCAAGATAAATTACTAGCACTCTTGGAATACCTCCAACTAGAAAGAGTCTTAAACTACGGTCAATGTCATCTACTCTCATTGATGGAGGAGATGGGCAGCGTGGAGTTTAAGCATATGATCTACCGGGAAGAAAATAGTGTAGCAGATTCTTAACTTACTTCATTTTTTGGCCTCGACATGTCGAAAATACACATGGTGCCGATGTCAAATATACATATGTCACCACTATCAGTAATAACATCCCTGTAAATGATAAGAGTTAGTTCAAGATTCTTAGAGGCCAGACAATTAGTAAAATGAATTTTACTCAAACTAAATATATATCACCAACAAATGCTTCTTTTGATACTTCCTTACTCATGTTAAGGAGAAATATGAAAGGTTAATTTTCTACTTGCTAATTAATAGTTATCTAATCAGAATAGGTTTGCATGTTTGTAAGTATGAGGATTTGTTTTTTTCTTTTGTATTTCATTTCCTCTGTCCTATGTTTTATATATTACTCAAATTTAAGTCAAATTACGTATTGCTTAGATAATAAAATAATTAAATAGTACTATAATTTACAGATATACCTCTCATGCTTTGAAGCATCTGTAGACATGTCAAAAATGCAGATTCTACCAATTTTGAATAAGTGATCACTATTTGAAACACCCCTGTAATATAAAAGACGATACAAGCTAGTTCATAAGATAACCGTAGAGGACAATGAACACAGTAGTAAATTGAGTTTTACTCAAACTATGTGGAGAAATCATAATTCTTTTGTATTTCATTTCCTATGTCCTAAGATTTCTAAGTCACTCAAATTTAAGTCAAATGACTAATTGATTAAATAAGAAAATAATTAAGTAGTAGTGTGATAATTTACAAATATACCTCTCGTGATGTGAAGCATCTGCAAACATGTCGAAAATGTAGATGCCAGCAATGTTAAGCATGGGATCACTATCTGCAATATTCCTGTAACATAGAAGAGGATAACTACAGTTCATAAGATAACTTAGAGGACAATAAATACATTTATAAATTTTACTCAAACTATATGGAGAAGTCATTATTCTTTTGTATTTTATTTCCTTTATCTTATGCTCTCACTACCTCAAATGATCCACATACACATAGGAGAGGGACTTGGATCAAGCTGAATTACTAGCACTCTTGGAAGACCTCCAACAAGAAAGAGTCTTAAACTACGGTCAAAGTCATCTACTCTCATTGATGGAGGATATGGGCAGCGTGGAGTTTAAGCATATGATCTACCGGGAAGAAAATAGTGTAGCAGATTCTTAACTTACTTCATTTTCTGGCCTCGACATGTCGAAAATACACATGGTGCCGATGTCAAATATACCTATGTCATCACTATCAGTAATAACATCCCTATAAATGATGAGTTAGTTCAAGATTCTTAGAGGCCAGACAATTAGTAAAATGAATTGTACTCAAACTAAATATGGCACACCCCAACTAGCCTGTTAGCCACATTGTTTGAGAGTTAGGATCCATTAAAGTATCAAGTCCAGACATGAGCGACATTTGGGATGCTGCCAGGCCTGAACTTTAACTCAAACACATAGAAGGGAATAAGAGTATGGGGAATTCATAACAGCAACAAATGCAAAGAGAACAGCATATTCAATACTGAACATAAACAATAAAGTAGACAAGATTGTAGAAAACTCTAAAGCAAACACATAGAGATGAAGCTGAAAATGAAATTAGAACATACCAGTTTCAGGGAAACAAAAAGAGAAGAGCAGTAGTAAAGACAAATTGCAAACACACAGCCAGAAGATTTCAAAAAAGAGTGAGGGTGCAGGAGTATTGAAATTGAAACTGTTCAATAAGTGTTGTGTGTTAGAGTATTGAACTCAAGATGTCTTAAAGTGTTGAAGGGGCGTGCCCTTTATAGTGCGGAAATCAAGTAAGAAAAAGGTAAGAAAATAGTTTTAAAATCAATTACATAAGGTCTCCCTTTAATTAAGGGATTCTAATTTCAAACGTGCAGAATAAATAAGGAAAGAATTTGATCAAGATCTTTTCCAAAATAGTACAAGAGGGGCAAATACATAGAAACTATTTAAGGGAAGATTTTCATAGCAACACGGTTTGTACAAATAAGGAAAGGCAATCCATCAACAGCCAGTAAAATTAGAAATTGAGTTTTATAATGATTGAATCCAACCAGGAAAGGTGAATAAAGGTTCAATTAAAGAAAATCAGTAACAATAAATTAAACCTTATTAAAAGGAATTTTGATTCAATCACAAATTTACAAAACCCTTTTTGAAGGAAGAATTCCTCATATATAAAGCATACGGACATGTCACACAAGAAAGAACTGTCATGCTAATTAGAAAGAGTCTAGTATAGAAAAGTTCAGACAAACAAAGAGGCTCGAATTCAGTACATAGACTCAGACTTAGTTTGAAAGAATCTAGGGTTGCATAATAGAACCCTAGTCCAAATACAAGATCAAACTCGCCAAAAACCCCAAATCCTAGGGTTTTCAACTCGAATCAAATGCAGAGACGAGAAGACAAATAACTGAAACACGCTCATAGGTCTCTTTTAGAGACTCGTGAGAAATAAACAGGTAAAATAGCAGGTTTGAAACAAACATAGTGTAAAAGCTGACTTGAAGCATAAAGAACATGTTTTAAGAAAAGCTTGGAACTTAAACAAGTTCAAAAGACAAAAAGTTAGAATAAACTTAAGGAAATAGCAGATGAAACATGTCTAGAAAGAACTCAAACAAAGTCTAGAAGAAGGAAAATAAAGAACTAAGAGCTTAGTAGATAATGCAGTGAAGAAACACAGGGGTAAACAAACATATAAGATAAACGTGTGAAAGCATGATATAGAAACCAGTAGAAGAAAGATCGGAGCATAATAGAAAACATGCATAATAAGGCAAACATAAGAACATAGGAGAAGAACATGCAAGGTATAAAAGAGAACATAACAGTATAGACAGATTGACACAAAGGAAAGAAGAAGAAGAGTCTGATAAACATTTCAAAAAATTTTAGAAACCCTAAATCGAAGAGAAACAAATTTTGAAAGAAAAGATTTGGGAAAACGTTTTAAAACTCCAGTAGAACACACATATAGCATAGATTTAAGAAAACAACCAGAGAAAACCTCGAATAGCTTAGGGTTTCAAAATGAGAAAGGCTTGGAAGAAAGTTCGATCTTGAGTCAGATAGGTCAGAAATAGGCTCCTGATGCTTGGATACGCCAGAGCAAGGCCGGAAAGGCCTCAAAGCCATGAATCTGAGAAGATTTGAAAGAACATCATCGAGGTCAGACCTCGAAACTTCAAACACCCGGGGTTTAAAGGTGGGGCAGGTGAGTACAGGCCATCCATGGCCTGAGAAGCCATAGATTCCGGTGAGGTTAGGGTCGGAGAGGATGAGAGAGGCTAGGGTTCCAAAGAACCTTCGAGAGAGTTTGAGAGAGAGAGAGTGTACAAAGGCGGCTGAGAGATGGAAAATGAGGGGATTAGGGTATGGTTGGTTGAATTAAAAAAGGAAGGGGTAATCGTGGCCATTGATCAAAAGGATCAATGGTTTGGATTAAAAGAAAATTGGGGGTTGGATAAACGGGTTAAGTGATTGGGTTAAAATTAAAATTGGGCTGGTCTAATTGGGGCTTAAGATTGGGTCAATTGGAGTCTAAAACTGAAATATAATGGGGCTACAATTGAAACGAGTTGGGGCTATATATTAAATAGCTAGTTTTCCCTTCTTTTTTTTTATAAAAATAGTAAAAATTATTTTAAAATTAAATTAAGAGTACTGAATCAGTAACTAATATACAAATACTAATTTAAAAAACCATTGAAACTGATTTCATAATTATAAAATACTATTAATCTTAAAGTAGGCTAAAATTATAATTATATGCAATTTAGCTTTTAAAATACCAAATAAATTTGTAAATATATACAAAAAAAATTGCCTTAACTATATTTTGGTATAGATATGGGAATAAAATAAATTTTTCACCATAATAGATGATTTTGGAAATAATTATTGATTTTATACTGCTAAAATGGACAATAAATTAATTTTAAAAATCTTTTAAAAGTTGGAAAAATACTAAAATCCTTGGGCATGCTTATATATATGCATATATATATATTATTTTTAAAGTATTTTGTATATGTAAAAATATACAGAGAAAAATTGGGTATCAACAAGGTGTAGTCGACGGTTCCGCGCCTTTTCCTCTTGAGTTGTCCACTCAAGGGTACCAGTCTAAAAACTCATAGAAACCTTTTCTATTTAAATTGTGCATGCATCATGGTCAAACCTAGCCGATTCATTTATGTTGTTCGCATAATGACACATTAAGAGAGCCTTGTCCAAAGTCCACTGGGTTTTCCTAAAACCCAAACAGACATTACCATGCTCTATGCATTTTTATTTTATTTAGAAAAGTCCACTAGACATTGTGCCTAGGGCTGATTTTCATCAATAAAAGATATAGTACAACAAAAGTGGAGGAGGACCTAAACCTTACCTCCACAAGTAAGATGAAAATGCACTTGTGTATCCACAAATGATACCCAAATGACACCTGTCGACGCCCACCCATTTTTTCACCCCAAGGCGGAATCGGGGTTTAAGACATTATGCACAAAATAACTCTTATTCGTTTTTGAGGAACCGGGTTATGGAATTTGAAGAGTCGCCACCTAATGATTATAGTGCATTAGGACACTTTTTTAGAGAAAAGAAAGGATTTTAAGGAAAATCAGAATTCGGGTAAGGGCTTGAGATTATCTTGAAGGGAAGGTGTTAGGCACCCCTCAAGATCCACTAGTGTGGTTCCCGGCCATGCTTAGTTGTGACTTTAAGAAGAGTAAGAACAAACAAGGTTTGCATATAGGGAATACAAATAAGTTGAAAGTTTTGAAAAGAAAGAGAGAAAAGATGCAAATGCTTTTTGGAAAGAAAACGTAAAGTTTCTAAAAAAACATCATACCGTATGAATAAAGGGAGAAGGTCCTAGGTTTAAATATAATATGGATCACCTTGGTGCAATATCCAGCAAGTCATTTCCGCACGAGATATTAGTGCACCATCATCATCATCTCCATATTCTACCCTTCCCACCCGTTAAGGTATTTAAGTGCGATTGGCTTCATTTACTTATTGCATGCTAGTACCCGTCCCAACCTATTAGTCCCGGGGTATATAGGACTTCTAATCCTAAAAGGGGAAGAAAAGGGGATGAGGGCATATATGGAGTTTAAAGGTAAAAATGCTAAGGCGTCAATCAAAACAAATAGCACATAAGGGGAGTAAACAGACATACAAAGGCTGCACATAAAAA
>MU787326.1:69118-99717 GCA_026770625.1 Nicotiana glauca
GAATTCGGGAGTGCCTAACACCTTCTCCCGGATTAACAGAATTCCTTATCCGGATTTCTAGTTCGCAGACTGTAACAGAGTCAAACTTTCCTCGGTTCAGGACTAAATCGATGACTTGGGACACCATTATATTCTCAAGTGGCGACTCTGAAAATTTTAAATAACTAATCCCGTTCCGACTGTTCTTAAATTGGAAAAACTCCTCTACACCCTTGCGGGTATAGTAGTGTTTAAAAAGGAGGTGTGACAACCACCACATCAAGTGAGTCAACGCCGTTGATAAGGATAAGTGGTGGGACAACAAAACGGAAAGCATACTAAACTAGATCGGGTATGAACCTGGCAAGGGACTTGGCAAGAATCTCCAAGGAATTGCTAAGCCCATTAAGCTCAAGAAACATGGCACCACCTTCGGATTGGGGTATGAGTATACCTGGAAAGAATTAAACAACTAGTCGCCACCATGGCACAGTCCTTACTACCTTTGGAGCAGCCAACACCCCGCTTGGGGCAGACTTTCCAACCGGCCAAAGTTATCTATGGGTCAAAAGAAGAGGAAGCACTGGCAGCAGTGAGAAATTTGTTCTTGGAAGATGATGAAATGTATTGTTATGTCGTTTTCGATGAGGAGGGGGAGGAAGGCCCTTCCATACAGGATGTAAGCTGAGGAGAATGCCTCAATAACTGGACTATCATAACTACCAGAGCCCGGAGAGACTCGGGGTAGCAAAGCTGAACAAGCATCATGCACTATTTTATTTTTTTTACTAGTTGACTTTCCTTTCGCATTTTTATTTTTGCAAGAAAGAGCTCTAATTTTCAAAAACACTTATGGAATTTATCAAAGCATTTCGGTTTTCTTATAAATTTTACTCTTATTATTTTCTCTCATTAGTTTACTTATACAGCATTATTATTACTTATCTTGATGAACCAATGACTGTAACATACAACGAGACAATGCAACAAACGGACATAGATTCAGAGGAAGATGATATACCGGAAGAGATCATTAAAGAAGTTGAGAATTTTTAGAACAGACCTAAGTCCAACCTGGACGAGACTGAGATTGTTAACCTGGGAGATGCAAAAAATGCCAAAGAAACACGAATCAGCGTTCACTTATCACCGTCAGAAAAGAAGGAATATATAGAGTTTCTAAGATAATTTGAGGACATATTTGCCTGGTCGTACGACGACATGACTGGTCTGAGTACATCTATTATGGCACACAAACTACCAACTGATCCGACTTGTCCACCGGTAAAGTAGAAGCTCAGCAAGTTCAAACCTGATATAAGTTTGAAAATCAAGGAAGAGGTCACTAAGCATGTCAAAGCTAAGGTTCTTAGGATATTTGAATATCCAACATTGTTAGCCAAAATTGTGCCAGTACCAAAGAAGGATGGGAAGGTCAGAGTCTGTTACGACTACCGGGATCTCAATCAGAGCAGTCTAAAAGATGACTTCCCCTTGCCAAACATACATATCCTGATCGACAATTATGCCAAGTATGAATTGCAATCATTCATGGATTATTTCGCTAGTAACTATCAGATCTGGATGGATGAAGAAGATGCTGAGAAAATGGCTTTCATTACGCCGTGAGGAATGTACTTTTACAAAATGATGCCATTTGGGTTAAAGAATGTA
This sequence comes from Nicotiana glauca, assembly GCA_026770625.1. Lineage (NCBI taxonomy): Eukaryota > Viridiplantae > Streptophyta > Magnoliopsida > Solanales > Solanaceae > Nicotiana > Nicotiana glauca. Next base: position 70,772 of record MU787326.1, read on the forward strand.
GGGGCCACCTACATGAGAGCCATGACTACCATTTTCTATGATATGATACATAAGGAGATTGAGGAATATGTAGACGATGTTATCATCAAGTCCAAGAAGGCCACTGATCACATGAAAGATTTAAGGAAATTCTTCAATAGACTTCGGAGGTACAACCTAAAGTTGAATCCTTCCATGTGCACGTTTGGGGTTCCAACTCGGAAATTGCTTGGGTTTATTATGAGTCGTCGGGGAATAAAACTGGATCCATCGAAGATCAAAGGCATTCAAGAATTACCACCGCTAAAGAACAAGAAGGACGTGATGAGTTTCTTGGGGAGACTTAATTACATAAGCCGGTTCATAGCACACCCTACAGTTATCTATGAGCCAATCTTCAAGATGTTGAACAAAGATGTTGCCACCAAATGGACCGATGAATGCCAGAAAGCTTTTGACAGTATCAAGGAATATTTGTCAACACCACCAGTTTTGGTCCCACCTGAACCAGGTAGACCTCAGTTACTCTACATTGCAGTATTAGATAGTGCCTTCAGTTGCATTCTGTGGCAGCATGATGAAACAGGAAAAAAGGAACAGGCCATCTACTACCTTAGCAAAAAGTTCATTCTATACGAGACCCGATATTCACTGTTAGAACGCACCTGTTGTGCTTTAACTTGGGTGGCCCAGAAGCTAAAGCACTACTTCTATGCCTATACTAAATATCTCATATCAAGGATGGATCTTTTGAAGTACATCTTTCAGAAGTCCATGCCCACCGGCAAGCTCGCCAAGTGGAAAATCCTGTTGAGTGAATTCGACATTGTCTACGTGACTTACAAAGCAATCAATGGACAGGCACTAGCAGATGACCTAGCCAAAAACCCCGTGGATGGAGAATATGAACCCCTAAAAACGTATTTTTCTAACGAAGAGGTGTCATTCATAGGAGAAGACATTGTAGAATCCTATGATGGTTGGAAAATCTTTTTTGATGGAGTAGCAAATTTCAAAGGAGTTGTCATAGGAGCAGTCCTAGTATCGAAAATCGGTCAGCATTATCCGATGTCTGCCAAACTCAGGTTCCCGTGCACTAACAATATGGTCGAATACGAAGCCTACATCTTAGGGATCAAAATGGCCGTTGACATGAACATCCAAGAGTTGCTAGTAATTGGGGACTCAAACCTACTCATACATCAAGTAAGAGGAGATTGGGCGACCAAGAATTCCAAGATACTCCCTTATTTGCACCATCTACAGGAGTTGAGAAAAAGGTTCACAAAGACAGAGTTCCAGCATGTTCCTAGAGTACAGAATGAGTTTGCCGATGTATTGGCTACCCTATCATCCATGATCAACCAGCTTACTGTGCTCATGTTGAAGAAGAAGAAGATGGAAAACCTTAGTTTCATGACATCAAGGAATATTTGGCAAAAGGAGAATACCCAGAGCTTGCAAACGCTACTCAAAAGTGCACACTTCGAAGGTTGGCCAACAATTTCTTTCACAGCGGAGGAATCCTATATAGGAGGACTCCTAATTTGGGACTATTAAGGTGTGTCGACGCTAAAGAAGCATCCAGGCTATTAGAGGAAATTCATGTCGGGACCTGCGGTCTACATATGAATGGCTTTGTTTTGGCAAATAAAATACTCCGAGTTGGTTACTTATGGATGACTATGGAGACAGATTGTATCCAGTATGTTAGGAAATGCCACCACTGTCAGGTACATGTAGACATGATAAAGGTACCCCCCCCCCAAACAAGATTAATACAACAAGCTCACCATGGTCGTTCGCCGCTTGGGGAATGGATGTTATTGGACCAATCAAACCTGCCGCTTCCAACGGGCACAGATTCAACCTAGTGGCAATCGACTATTTTACCAAATGGGTTGAAGCAGTATCTTATAAAGCAGTGACTAAGAAAGTCATGGCATACTTTGTACGCGACCATATTGTTTGTCGGTTTGGGGTCCCGGAGTCAATCATTACTGAAAATGGCTCCAACCTCAACAGTGACTTAATAAAAGCTATGTGTGAGACCTTTAAGTTCAAACACAAGAATTCTACAGCCTACAGACCTCAGATGAACGGAGCAGTAGAAGCCGCCAACAAGAATATTAAGAAGATACTGAGGAAAATGATAGAGAAGCATAAGCAGTGGCACGAGAAGCTATCATTTGCTTTACTGGGGTACTGTACCACAGTCCGCACATCAACCGGGGCAACTCCCTATATGCTGGTTTATGGTATAGAGGCAGTCATTCCCACCGAAGTAGAAATTTCCTCCCTAAGGATCATACAGGAAGCAGAACTTGATGATGCAAAATGGGTGAAAAGTCGTTACGAACGGCTAGCTCTTATAGATGGAAAGAGAATGAACGCAGTTTGCCATGGTCAGCTTTATCAGAACAGAATGTGCAGAGCCTTCAATAAGAGAGTCAAGCCGAGATAATTCACAACAGGACAGCCGGTGTTAAAGAAAATTTTCCCGCATCAAGATGAAGCCAAAGGTAAATTCTCTCCCAACTGGAAGGGTCCATACATGGTTCACCGGGTTCTGACGGGAGGACCCCTCATACTTGCAGAAATGGATGGAGAAGTTTGGCCAAACAAATTAATTTCAGTCGATCATCGCAAGCAGCCGTCAGAAAAATTAATTTGTTAAATTGGGGCAGAATTTTGAAGAGGACCCTCAAAATTCTGAAGCGAAAACGTTGCAGTGTCCTAAACCGTGTCACAGTCATCGGTTCATCTAAAAAAACTATTTCTTAAATCTATACTTATGTCACATTTTTACAAACACGTGCATGTTTATTATCGATATTGCTTTGTTCAGCAATGCTACCCCAATGACACATACCGTAGAAGGTCAGCGGGAATATGAATTAACCTCCCCTCTACAAAACTCACAATTTTTCTTTGGATGCAGGCATTTAGATTAAGAAAGCATATGATATACTATACACCCACAAGACAAAACACTGATTCATGAATTGCCACAAATCTCTGGTATTTCCCAGCCACAACACCAGTGATATCCCCTATATCACAATATCCCCAGCGATCTCGCCATCGTAGCTTACTATCAGCTAAGAAATTATGTTACCATTTGCCACTTCATTTTTTATTTCTACATTATATAAGACTACCATTATGCCGTCTGAGACTAAGCACTGTCTCCATTTGCATCTTCTGCATTGCATAAGGCTACCATTCTGCCTTCCGAGACTAAGCACTGTCTCCATCTGCATTTTCTGCATTGCATAAGGCTACCATTCTACCTTTCGATACTAAGCGTTGTCTCCATCTGCATTTTCCGCATTGCATAAGGCTACCATTCTGCCTTCCGAGACTAAGCATTGTCTCCATCTGCATTTTTCGCATTGCATAAGGCTTCCATTCTACCTTTCGAGACTACTCACTCTCTCGATATACATTTGCTACATTGCATGGCTGAAATATCGCCACCTTTATTTGCATCTTGCATCGACTGAAATATCGCCACTATTATTTATATCTCACATCGGCTGAAATATCGCCACCTTTATTTACATTTTGCATCGGCTAAAAGATCACCACCTTCATTTACATCTTGCATCGGCTGAAAGATCACCACCTTTATTTATATCTTGCATCGACTGAAAGATCGCCACCTTTATTTACATCTTGCATCGGCTGAAAGATCGCCACCTTTATTTAAATCTTGAATCGGTTGAAAAATCTCTACCTACTACATCTCATAGGATAAAAGATCGCCAAACTGTCCAAAGACGTCATTGTTCGGAGGCACCATTTTCATAGCCCGAGAACCCCATGCCGTGGCCTAAGGACCCCTCTCTTTTAATCTCTTGCATATCATTATTCAAAGGCATCATATTTTAGAGGCATCATTCTCATAGCCCGAGAGCATCATTTCATGGCCTGTGAATCCTTTATTATGTGCTTCATGGCCCGAGACATCATGGTCCAAGGACGTCATCCTAACCGTCCAAAGACAGCATTCATGGTCCGACGAGAACTTGCATCATGTTTAAATTTACACACAATATATGCTTGTATTGTTTATTTGCAGGTAAACCGACGAGCGATGGCCGTCTCGGCAGGAGCAATTTTGCTCCAATCCCCACAGTTGTACTGAACCTTGACCATTCATCCTAACCTGAATATCGCATCCGTTCTTGAAAAATCTCCATCGACAAATTCCGCCAACAGACCCCAAACTACATAGGGCCTGATTCCTGTAATACCATGGTTACGTAGCTAGCTCAGAAACTAGAGCACGGCCAAATCTCTTCAAACCATTTCATTTGGTCAAAATTGGCCATCGTATCTTTACCCAACAACTCTTTCATCGTTCCTGGGTAAAGAGGGGCAGCTGTTGATACTCAATTTTTTCCTGTATATTTTAATATAAAAAATACCTTTAAAATAGCATAGCTATGCATATATAAGTATGTCCAAGGATTTTCCTATTTTTCCTCAACTTTTAAAAGATTTTTAAACCAATTTTATTGCCCTATTTAATCAAGAAAAACCCAATAATTATTTCCAAAATTGTCATTTCGGCAATTCACTTATTGAATTCTCATATTTATACTAAAATATAGCTAACATAATTTTTTTATGGTTTTACAAATTTATTTAGTATTTTTAAAGCTAAATTGCATATAACTGCAATATTAGCCTATTTTAAGATTTAATTGTATTTATAGTTATAAAATTGACTCCAGTATTTTTAATTTAATATTTATATATTATTAATTATTTTAGAACCTTTAATTTTTTTCTAGAAATTATTTTACTATTTTTCATAAAGTAAATAAGGAAAAATGGCTATTTAAATGCTAGCCTATTTTTATTTCGATTTTAGCTAGATTTATCACTCCTAATTGAACTCAATTACAAACCCCACTACCCGGCCCAAATCCTAAGTTTACTCGACCCACAACCCACTCAAATAACCAACCCGGACCCTTTTAATCTCAGTCGTTGATCTAACAAATCAACGGCTCACTCTCCCCCTTTACTTTTTAATTTCCCCAATACCCCAAACCCTACTCATTCATCACCCAAACGCCACCCTTGAATCCCTCTTCTCTCAACTCTGTTTCAATCTCTCTCGAAAACACTAGCCGCCTCCCTCCACTTCTACCTTAAACCACCGGAATCTATGGCTTCCAAGGTTATGAGTGTCCTACACCGGCCTCCTGTGATTCCCACATGCCTGATTTCTAAAGATTCAAGGCCTTGCCTTGAAGGTTTGTACCAAGACCTCTATTAATTCGAAGTTCCACGGTCATTTTCGGCTTTGCTACGGTGTACCATGGTTGTTTGAGCTTGATTTTGACCCCTCCGACTCAGATCGATGACCTTTCAAAGCCTTTCTTACTTCTAGGGTTCTTCTGAAACTCTAACCTTTCGAGTTTTCTCTGATTCCTTTAGATCCATTGTGTATTTATACTTTCCTTGTGTTTTCAAACGGATTTCCTGACTCTTCCTTCAAAAACTACTTTCAAAAATCTTTCTTTTCCGATCTAGGGCTCTTTTCTGAAAGTGTTTAAGTATTTTTTGTCTTTTGTGTATATTTGCCTCTGCTGTGTTCTTGTATTTTCTTTTACCATGTTCTTGTATGTTCTCCTACTGTGTTTTCCTATATTATGTTCTTGTATGCTTTTCTACTATATTTCTTTTCTCCTGTGTCCTTGTGTTTCTCCTACTATATTTTTCATTATTAAGTTATTAAGTGTCCTTATTTGAGTTCCATCTACTGAGCTCTATTTAAAGATTCTTCTAAAAATTCTTAGCATTCTTCCTCTACTGTTCTTATCAATCTTTTCTCATTATGCTCCGAATTAGTTTCTTTCGCTCTGTTTGCTTTGAACCCTTATACTTTGTTTGCATGTTACTTTTCTATCATGTTTCTCATGAATTCTGTTGCTTAAAGAAGCATGTTAGAAGTTTCAGTTCTTTTCTGAAACTTCTAAACATGTTTCGATTCAATTGCTTGCCCTCTCATCTTTGCTTTGTGATTTGCCTGAACTAGGGTTCTATTTCAAAATCCCTAATTCTTTCACACAAAATTCGAGTCTCTGAACTAAGTTTGGACATCTTTGTTTTCATACAATGCTGATTTTTACTAAACTCTTCTACACTGGATTTTTCTACTAATTTTACAATGACACTACAGCCTTTTTTCATGCTTAACACGTTCGTATGATCCTTATATATGATGCACTTCCTTCTCAAGTGACTTTCAAATTTGTGATTAGTTCAGACTTCCTTCTGAGTATGTTATGATTGATTTCTTTCTATTGTTTGCTGATTTTCTCTATGACTCGACCTAAGTTAAAACCCTTCTCTGTTTTACGACTTGGTTTATTCATGGGTCAGTAATTACAAGATCCCTGACCTCTGATTGATTTTATTACCTTATTTGTACAACCGTGTACTACAAAACCCTTTCTTTAAATAACCTTCTATGTATTTTCCCCTAATTGTATGTTGTGCACAAAATGGTTATTCAATTTCTTTCCTTAAATGGTTTTCACCCGTTTGAATCTGAATCCCTTAATTCAGGGAAGTCTTATGTAATTGATTGACAATCAGTTCCTTAACTATTTTCTTACCTTATTTCCTCATGGTTTTCGCACTATAAATGCACGACTCTTTGATACTTTTCGTCTTTACGATTTACAATCCTTCACTATACAATTCACAATCTCTTCTGAACTCATACTTGCTCATAATAGTATTCTCTCTTTGCCTGCACTGTGGCCTGTTCACAAAACATACTGTTTTTTTTCTATTTGTCTCCTTGAAACTGGTATGTCCTAATTTGAGCTTCAGCATCATCACAATGTATTTATTTACAGCTTTTTGTATCCATGTCTACTTTACTGCTTCTGCAGAGTTAAATATTTAAACTAGCATGTTGATTTCTTTCTGCTTGTTTTCTGCTATGAATCCCATTCCCCTATGTGTTTTGAGTTAAGACTTGAGGAATGGCAATGCAAGTTGTTGTCCATGAATTAAGTTTGATCCCTGGGGGTTTTGACCTCTAAACAATATGTACTAACATGCCTAAAGGTGTGCCAGCATCTCCCATTACTGGGGATGCCCACCAGCCTGCTTTTTGCCTCTTACAACTCCCCATCCCCTATACCCTTATGTGTACTGATTTAAGTCGTTTTCCTTTTTCCCTTCCCCTTTCAAAATTCTACTTCTACACTTGCACTCTCTCCTAGTCCCTAATTTCTGCCTCCCACTTGTGAGCCTTGCCTTAGGACTTTGAGTTCCCTCTGAACTTGGACACTTGAGGGCTGGCCCTTCCACACTGCACTATATCTTAATATGGTAATGCAATGGGATGTAAGCACTGCCCGGAGTTCATATGAGACTCTTAGGGAACTTTGACACACCCTAAATAGGAGAAAGGCTTTGAAATATGATCTCTTAAAGTTGGTTTACTTCATACTTCATGCAGGAAGTCTGAATTAGGCTCTCTTTGGTTGTACTTTTAATTTCTAATGTATTTTTTCTTTACTTTACTTCTTTTCTGGGCTGTAATAACTTTGTAATAAAACTCCCGGGGATGACTAGTGAAAAAGGGAGGGGTAACCATGTATGTAAAAGGGTAGATATTCTGTCTATAGGAGTTTCTGAATTTCTGCACTCTCATAAATATATATCTTGCCTATAGGAGTTTCTGAATGTTGCATGCTTACATATAGATGCCATGTCTAAAGGAGTATCTGAACCTTGCATTCTTATATGTAGATACCATGTCTATAGAAATCTTGCATTCTCACATATAGATGACATGTCTGTAGGAATCCTGCCTGCTCATATGTAGATGTCATATCTATAGGAATCCTGCATTCTTTCATATAGATACCATGTCTACAATTACTCAAAAATATGAACTCTACATATGCATATAGAAAATATGCCTATAGGTCTTTCTGAATCTTGCATATCCACTTTTCATTAGGAAAACATGTTTATAGGTATTAAAATAACCAACTGAAATTAGATATCATGTTCATATAAAATACAGCACCTAGATATCATGCCTATAGGACCCTCGTCCAACACTTAGGCAAACCGTAGGATAAATTTTATAAACTGAATCAGATTTTATTAGCTACATCCAGCAAGCAGGCCTGATTCGGGCTTCTTATCTGAACTATGTAATAAATCAGTCTGCCTCAACCTTTTAATTTTTAATTAGACCTTAAACAGTACGTGCAAGACATGTTAAATTATGTGCTTCTCTATTTAAAGGAGGTGTATTTGAACCTTTTATTTGTTTATATGCTTTCCCCAAACTTGCGATACGTGTTTTTGCATGTCGCCTCAGAATTTTTCCTTTCGAAACCACAAATAAGCCCAACATCTCCTCCCTTTAGGATTAGTAGTCCCAAGTACCTCCAGAACTGATAGGATTGGGGCGGGTAATAGCATGCAATCAGTAAACGAGACCATTCTGTGCTTTAGTACCTTAACGGGATGGGAAAGGTAAGATATGGATATGATGACCACGCGATAACATCACGTGTAGCTCCTCATTGAGGAGTGATTACCGGATGTTGTGTGGGGTGATCCATATTATTAATATACCTAGGACACCCCTTCCATTTGTTCTTTGTTTCTTTTAAATCTTTTAAAACCATTTCTTCTAAGAAAATAAATTGTCTTTAGTTCTTTCCGACTTATTTGAAGCTTTTACTTGCCTATGTGTTACTTGTATCTAAAGTCACAATAATAGTTTGGCCGGGAATCACACTAGTGGACCTTGAGGGGTACTTAACACCTTCCCCTCGGGATAATTTTAAGCCCTTACCCAATCTCTAGTTATCCAAATTAAACCCTTCTTAGTGTCCTAATGCACTTAAATCATTAGGTGGCGACTCTTCAATTCCAAAACCCAATTCTCAAAAGGGAACAAGTTGTCTTCCCAGATGTCATAAACCCGATTTTACGAGAAAAAGTGGGGAGCGACAAACATCATCTCAAAATTCCTTGTAGATCAAAAGATATAGGCTTCCGAAATTTGACCAACGGCCCTGCGAATGCTTCATGACCGCGGCCATGGACCATTTTTCGCCGCAACAGAAGTTCCACAACTGCAGTGAAATATCACCACCGACACCGGTCTTTCTGGCTGTTGGGGAGATGATTTTTTTGCTGTCCGCGGCCCCCCGCGATCCAGAACAACTTTCGAGCACCGAAATATTCGAACTCGCTCAAAACTTACCCCGAAACTCACCTGAGGCCCCCGGGACCTCAATCAAGTACCATCACATCCCATAACATCATTAAAATTTAGTCGAGCCTTCGAATTACTCAAAACAACACCAAAATACCAAATCCACCTCGGGTTCAAGCCTAAGGACTTAGAAACTTTTAATTCCACAAACAACGCCGAAACCTATCAAATCAAGTTCAATTGACCCCAAATTTTTAACACAAGTCATAAATGAGATAATGAAGCTATTTTAATTTTCGGAATTGGATTTTGATCCCCATATCAACAAGTCAACCGCTCAGTCAAACTTCCAAACTTAAATTTTCATTTTTAGCCATTTCAAGCATAAATTTACCACGGTCCTCCAAAATTCATTCCGAACACGCTCCTAAGTCCAAAATCACCCAACAGAGCTAATCCAATCATAAAAGTTCAAATTCGAGATCGAGAACAAAAAGTCAAAGACTTGGTCAAACCTCTTAAATTTTAAGCCTTAAACAGAAAACCATTCTTCCATATCTATTTTGTTCCACCTGAAAACCTGCAAACCAAAATCGACTATTTACATAAGTCATAATACATCATACGAGGCTAGTCATGCCCAAAAATCGACAAGCAAAATACAAATGCTCAAAACGACCGATCAAGTTGTTACAAGTGGCCCCCACTTGAATGTTGATTCTATGCGCGATGTTTAAGGCATTTTGGAAAGAGTCCGAAACTTTTTTAATGATTTTTTGGATAAAAAGTATATTTTTAATGCTTAAAAAAAAGTTACCTAAATAGGTATTTTCGCAGTATAATACTGTGAATTACCTTAACGGAAATTTAGCCGTTAAAGTAATTTTCAGTATAATACTGCAAATTATAATTTTTTTTAAAATAATTCGCAGTATAATACTGCGAATTACAAAAAAAAATTATAATTCGCAGTATTATACTGCGAATTAAAGATTTTTTTTTTATAATTCGCAGTATTAAAGCAAATTATTAAAAAAAATTATAATTCGCAGTACCTTTATTAAGTTGGCCCCACCAATTAACTGACATAACAATAATTCAAACACATAAAACGTAGTAATATATTGCGAATTAATTATTAAATTTTTCTACAAGAAAGCAACTTTTTTCACATGGGTTTCATCTATTTTACAATTAACAAATTTTATTTTGATTGTGCTATTGGTTGCTAAAGTCTGAGTTTATTTTCATTTGCAAAATCTTGTACTTTTATGATAATTAAAATATGTCGAAATCTGAGTTATTTTTTAGAATTTTTTTATCTAGTAAATTATTGCTAGGAAGATTGTTTATCTTCTCAAGTATTTTGATGCAAAACTACTTGTAGAATTAACCTTTTTTTGTTTGCTAAAAAAAATCTCTATTGTGTTTTGCTAAAATATCTCAGGTCGGACCACGTACTTCTAACACAATAGAATTTTTTTCTTAGCAAACACGAAAAGGTTAATTCTACAAATAGTTTTGCATCAAAATACTTGAGAAGATAAACAATCTTCCTAGCAATAATTTACTAGATAAAAAAATTCTAAAAAATAACTCAGATTTCGACATATTTTAATTATCATAAAAGTACAAGATTTTGCAAATGAAAATAAACTCAGACTTTAGCAACCAATAACACAACCAAAATAAAATTTGTTAATTGTGAAAAAGATGAAACCCATGTGAAAAAAGTTACTTTCTTGTAGAAAAATTTAATAATTAATTCGCAATATAGTACTACGTTTTATGTGTTTGAATTACTGTTAGGTCAGTTAATTGGTGAGGCTAAATTAATAAAGATACTGCGAATTATAAATTTTTTTTTAATAATTTGCAGTAATACTGCGAATTATAAAAAAAAATTTGTAATTCGCAGTATAATACTGTGAATTACAAAAAAAAAAAATTGTAATTCGTAGTATTATACTGCAAATTATTAAAAAAAAAAATTATAATTCGCAGTATTATACTGCGAATTACTTTAACGGCTAAATTTCCGTTAAGGTGATTCGCAGTATTATACTGCGAAATACCTATTTAAATAACTTTTTTTTTAGCATTAAAAATATATTTTTTGTCCAAAAGATCATCAAAATGTTTCGGACCCTTTTGGAAATTATCATTCCTTTGCCCAGTTACACGCCAGCACACGTGAATGCAATGAATGCAACATTGTTTGTTTATGAAAGACACATTGCCACACTTAGGAAGTGTTATTTCATGGCAAAATCATTAATAGCTAAACAATTTCTTTGTTGTAAATGTGATTATACAAATAAAACTTCACGAATAAAATCATAAAGAGATCACTTAAGTACTATTTACAAAAGCCATAGAAATATCACCAAATATTAATAAGTCAGCGAATGAGACTTGTTAAAAAATTTCAAAGATGAAACAAACTTGAAAAAAGGAAGATTAAAACTAAAGATCACTACTGGATGAAATCTCAATGAAGGCTAGAAAGTTGCATCATATAAAAAATTCACGTCCTATATGAGTTTTAGAGTAACTAAAGAAAACAAAGAAAATTCTAACCACTAAAATATTTAGAAAAGTAAAAGCTCCTTCTTTTCCATCATATCCATATGTTTTATTATATAGTAAAATTCTTAGGTGTCATATTCGTGTATCTTCCTAATTGTTAAATTTGGTTAGACTTAAAAGTATATACAGATGTAAGATTCTCACAATGCAATTAATTATAAAAATATGTTTCTATCAAAGTTTCATCGAATTTCTTTTTCACAATACTCAAGCATATAAGACTTTACAAATTGTAGTAATTGTGAAAAATAAATTGAACCTAAAATACTGCAACAGAAACTACAAATTGCAGTACTTGTATTCAATATATAGGTTATCAAATCTTTGACAGAGTACTTTGCATAGGACATAAAAGTATGTGCCTAGAAATAAGTTTTTACCATTTTCACTTTCTTTTAATTGTTTTGATGTTTTTTATGCAAAAAATTTAAAGAAAAAGGAAAAAAGATCTTGAATGGTAATTTTGTTGTATTTTATTCTGAACTTCTGTTATATTTTCAAATTTTGAGGTGGTATATTATTATTAAAGGAGTAGAGTAGTTTCACACATTAACAAACTTCACATTAAGAAAATATATAGTAAAGCAACTGCGTACTGATTTCTGACTAGTTTAATTTAACGGAAAAGAGTCTGATATATTCTTGTACTACGGTAAATTGTTTAAAATTGTCCCCCGTTATACTATTGGGCCATAAAAGTCCCTACCGTCCAACTATCCTAACAAATCTGCCCTTACTTTGACGGAAATGCCACGTGGCATCCATCCTTGCCTCTTTTTAAATCTGGCCACGTAGTACTTCCGTCAAAATAAGGATAGATTTGTTAGGATAGTTGGACGGTAGGGACTTTTATGGCCCAATAGTATAACGGAGGATAATTTTAAATAATTTACCATAGTACAAGGATATATCAGACCCTTTTCCGTTAATTTAATTAAGTCGAAAAAATTTTTTTGGCAAAAGCCTCATACATTCGAATTGATTTAAAAAAAAAGGGCCCAGTTAATATAAATCAGTAAATGTCATGTTTGATGCTTTTCAAATCACTTTGGTAGACTTTTTAGGAATTTCCAAGAGAGAAATTTATTTGTATAAAATTTTTGGAAATGTTTTATAGCGTAAAAGTTGTTACCTTAGGTTGTAGCTTAAAATTTTTTAGCATATGCTCCAGAAAGTCTCATTTTTCAGTAAAAAGGGATCCCATTTTAAAACAGTCATTTTCTTCAGAATTCCTATGCTGGAAAATTTACCCTCTATGTAATTAATAATACAATTCTTTACCTAGACTTCATTTGCCCAAACTATAATTTGTCGCCTTCCAACAAAAAATATTGAACAACTAAAGTTAATTATAATTTCATATGTTAGTGTCATTCATTTATCTAATAATGTTGATTTGCTGAATTACGTCTTGATATTCTAATGTAACTTCATGTTCATTTTGTGTGCTAACTTTGTTTTTCAATTACATAATATAACAAACATTGTAACTTTTAGTACGCATATGGACAATATTTACTTGAATTTACAAAATAATATTTACGAGTTTGGTTAATTTGGACATATAATTTGTCTACTTCAACTTGAAATATTATTTGCAGAATAATGTATGTGTTAATTTTTAGTTCGCTATTTATACATCGAACATTGAAATAGAGAATTTAAAATTAAAAATTTGATGGAAAAATATATCTCATCAAGTGAAGTTGATGTCCGAACTCAGTTTGATCTTTTTTTTTTAATTTAACTTTTAATAAGAGAATTGAGTCTAATCACCACGTTAAATTTTATTGAGTAACACAACGTAACGCAGATTGTTGGGCCTGTGCTAACACGGGCCAACGACATCTAGTTCTATGAAAGAAAATAGGGGGCTTTATATCTATACCCATTTTTTGGGTTACATTTTAATCTGTGCCCTCTTTGCAAAAAAAATTACAAGCGTACCCATTTTTTTTCGTAACTTCAACATACGGAGCTGAAGTAGCAAAGGCAATCATGCAAAACTTCAGCACTCTAGTAGACGGACCTGAAGTAGCAAGTGTACTGAACCAATTGTGCTGAAATTTTTGTTTGTAATTACTGAACTTAAGCTTAGTAACTAAAGTTTTGCTCTCTATTTGCTGAAATTTTTATTTGCAATTGCTGAACTTAAGCATAGTAGCTGAAGTTTTGTTCTCTATTTACTGAAGTTTTTGTTTGTAATTAAGCTATATTAAAATTTGTGTTTCTGAGGCCTTGAAAACCTCGTTTAGAATCACCTCTATTTGCTTGCGCAGTCCGGGCGTAGCCGGAAAGCTTAAATATGAAAATCTGTAAAAAAAAATAGTAAAATTTGGCTATAAAATTAGTTAATTTGACTTCGGTCAACGTGTTGGGTAAACGGACCCGGCCTCGTAATTTTTTGATCCCGGAGGGTCCATAGGAAAATAAGGGACTTGGGCGTATATCCGGAATCGAATTCCGAAGTCCCGAGCCCGAGAAATGAATTTTTAAAGGAAATTGTTTAAGGAAATTTGAAATAAAATTTGATTAGAACATAATGGTATCGGGCACGTATTTTGGTTCTGGCACCCGGTACAGGTCTTATATATGATTTAAGACGTTCCTGTGAAATTTGGTGAAAAACGGAATCCATTTGACGTGCACTACAAGAAATATGATTATTAGTGGCAACATATAACAGCGACCTTATAGGTTGCTACAGTAGCTATATTATTAGCAGCGACTTTAGAAGTCGTTGCAGAAGGATACTTTTTCTTAGTTTAGGTCGCATGGCTGAAATTTTTAGTCCCGCTCAAAATAGAATTTTGGCTCCAATTTTTGTGGCGACTGTGGCAAGGTCGCCACTAAAAATCTCTTGCAGAGACTGGGTCGCTCCTGTACCCTAGATTTTCACTTTTGAAAAAATAAAAAATTAAAATTAAAATGTCCTCTTTACCTTTTCTGGAACAGAAGCCCACAAAGCAGAATAGAGTACAAGCTCTATATAAAATCGGCACTCTCTCTCTCTACAAATCAGGTCTCCTCATCTAAGATTTCACCCAAATCAAAATCCCTCAAATCTAAATGTGAATCTCAGGTATGTTTAAATCCCTAATTTTTTGTTTTTTTTTTTTTGGGAAAGAAGTTCCTCCGTTCAAATCCCTAATTCGACTAGAATAAAAGAAACGATTCTGTTCATATCTCTTTTTTCAAAAAGTAGGCGACTTATTTCAATTGGGGCTTTTGAAAGAGTCACGGTTAGCTCTTCTGTGAGAACCTTGATGGATTATTTTCAGGTGGGTTTAACTCAGCGATGCTTAGTATGTGTTTGATTATTTCATAGTTTGGTAGTAGTGGGGACTTCAAAGATTTTTGGTATGCCGATTTTGAACTGATTGCGGGTTTATCTTTGTGAGAAGTTGTCCCTCGTGAATTTAGTTAATTTTGATTGTGCAACTGTCGACCTCTTTGTTATTAAGGGGTTTTTTAATTTATTTTGCACATGCATATCTTTTTTTGAATAGTTGGCGTAAATTTTTCTAATATGTGCAAAGCTGCCATGGGTATGATTTTGAATTGGATGTGGGTAATTGTCAAAAATTGGTTATTTCTGAATTTTACGCTGTCTGTGAATTTTGCGAGTTGAAGAAGACCACCTTTACGACTGAATCACTATTTAGTCCGATATGAAATATTAACTCAGATAACTAACAGACATAATTGTAAGGTTTTTTAGACTTCAAAATACATATAGTGACCAACTACAAAGATAATTGTTGATCAAATCGCTTAGGTCAGTGAGGTTCTACCTCCAGGACTGTTGCTTCATCAGTGACAATGCCACCATCTTGAATGTCATAAATAAGAAAAGAGAGTTGTATATTATTTCTAAATTGGGATAAACTTACCCCAATTGCTGTAAATAAGGATTATTTATTTGAATGCCATAAATAAGAAGGAACTGGTATTAATAATTGTTGCTTTTGGTAGGCCATTAAAAAATATCTTTCAGTTTTATAGTGATTATTATATTTATATGTTCTTTATTTGAAGCTAAGGGTGAGAGCGGAGGAAATATTAAGGAGCTGTAAGAGCAGACATATAAGAACGGAAAGAAGAGAAACAATGCTAAAGCGGGAACATTTAAGCAAATACCAAGGAGATACACCATATTTTAACTTTTAAATGCCACTCTCTACACCTAAATCTTAGTTTTCAATGTTTCAATTCTATGTACATATGATGTCTTGTCTGCCCATATTTTATATTGTTTAGTTCTTAATTCTTATTTTCTTGTCATTAAAGTTCTCACATGATTCTGTTTGCTAACCTTATAATTTAGGATAAGGGAACCAAAACAATAACATTTATCCTTCTTCTGGAGATGTCGTAAGTTCTTTTTATTCCTTTTCGAATTATGATTCATTTATTTAGTGTAATTTTCATGCTTCTAGAAGTATTCTTTAACTCTTTTACAGTTGTACTACTTTTTTGCTAGCTGATGCTATATTACATCTGCTAAAATTACGTTTTTATTGGAGTGAAGGGTGCAGAACAACATAAACTCGCGCAAGCAAGGTAAACGAATGGTATACATATTGTTGTGAAATTGGTAGTGAAACTAGTACTTCCTTTTATAAATAATTTCTTCATCGTTTTTATAGTTTTCCATAGCGTGAAACTTATGGATGACAGATGAAAATACTTTATTTGTTTTGGCTTGGTTTGCCAGCTTCATATCCATTTTGAAACTGAATAAATTGGGTGAATTTTTCTCCATTAATGTATCTACACAGCTCAGAGTGACTTATTTTGATTTTCTAATTGGAAAAACTAGAAAAATGTGCCAATATTTTCCTCTACGTATTGGTTTTTCTGCTTCCATACCTAAGATTTACATAAACGGGAACTCCGACATTTCTTAAGTTCGTGCAGAATTTGAACTGACTGAGTGAAATATGGTTTCTCTCTACATTTTAGGTATAAATTATTTTCTTTCAATTGTGTTATAACTTATAAATGAGTGATAAAGAAATACTATATGTTATAATCTGTTAGAGCTGAAGGTTTGAGTCTGATATATGTCATAATTCATTTCTATTTTTGTCCAGGTTGCTAGAGGTATATTCTTCAAAACCACTAGGACAAGACAAAATTTCATATGATATATGCCAACTTTACACATGAGGACATTCTTTTTAGGTAATTTAGCATAATTATATCTTCCATGCCATTTGATTGGAGAAGAAGATATAAGTTATACCACTTGGTTCTCAGTAGCCCCAATATACTCACCCTCCATACTGTTAAATGACTATATTTGTGCTTTGGAACAGATTAATGTATGATTGTTCTGTATGAACTTGTAACTAATTGGAGTGGAGTAGTAATTGCTGTCTAAAACAGTTAGAAACGGATTGCTATTCGTAGAAATTCAGCAAATTATGCTTACTGGACAAAAATTGTTGTCGTAAAATCGATAGTTATCGGTTAGGAATCCCACACAAATATGTCTCCTCTTCAGTAAGGGGATTGTCCTGTATTGCATACTAATACATCTAAATAAATTTTTCAACTGTCATTTCTGCAATTAAGAATAGTGGTATGCAATTAAGAATAGTGGTATGCCTTGACAACTTAATAGCTTAATTAAATGTTGCTAAACATGTACCATGACCATATGATCTAAGTGGTAAACTTTGTTGGTTTAGCTTACTAGTGAAGTTACTTACATGCCTAAATGATAACTTGTTGTAATCTACTTGCCCTACTCCGACCAATTGAAAATGAACACATCTACCTATTATTTCATGACTGTTTGACAGCACTGCTTTGGAAGTACTTACTCATTAATCAGAATATTATTTGGTTCTGGTAATTTGGAACTTGGTAGATTGTGCATCATCTTGATTAGATACCATATCTACTAGGTTTAAACAAAGACTAATGTGCGATTTCTTATTCATGTTGATGTCCTTGTTGTCCTAGTAGAATAGTATGCTTTTTGGGAACTCTGATTGATGTTATTATCATAAGTGTTTAAAAAAGAAATTCCTGGTTGTGTGCATACTTATTACTAAAGCTATTACTTTGTTCTGAACCTACTCTAGTGATCTGAATCTACTTATAGAAGGTTCTGAAGTATTGGACCTATAAAGAGGATAACATAATAAGTATATGTGATCATCTTTGTCAACTGCTCAGGATTTAGATTACTTAACATAATATTTTTGAACTTGAAAACTTATAAGCAATATGGCATGTTCATTAGTAAATAGTAACATATGACCAATTTCCTGTGCTTTATGACCCTTGCTTGTCTTTGTCCTAGAAGTGATTATGTACATGCTGTGATACTTTAGAATCCACCTTAGGGCCCTTGATACTGTTAGCACTTTAACAATCCACATGTGATGATCTTTCCCTATGTTCTGTATTCTGATAAGAGTGTTTCACAGCTGATATTATGTTGGTTCTTAGCTGATTATGTTTTTGTATTCTAATGGTGGTTGCAATGTCTAAAGTGGCTATTATTTCCAATTTATTGGTACTTCCGTGTAGCTAAATCTCTGAAAGGTTTATGATGAACTTTTAATGCTTACCTCTTTCATGTTGACCATGTGTAACTCTTAAGTTGACACTTTGTTTGTGTCCAAACCTTTGAGGAAGAGTAAGAGTCAATAATTAACCCCTACTTTATATTATTTTTGGCAAAGTTTGATGGCCATGGAGTCTAGATACTTGGTTCAGTTGGGCAGTACCTATTACTGGTCAATTAATATTATTACCAATTTTGGATTTTGGTGTCTCGTTTGGCCCTTGCTAATTGTGTCCTCTAGACTACTTTTGCAATTGTTAAGTTGCTTTTTAGTACACAAACTTTGGTCGCAATTTCCGGCTTTCCTTTGACATAGATTAAAAATTCTTAGAATTTTGATAGTAGTTAGATATAACAAATCTCATTATATTCCTTATATATATAGTCTTTTTATCTAACAGGGACAAGGCACTTAAACAATGGTTCAAGGATGGTGTCGAGCAAGGAGCTGTTAAAAGACATTTAATATTTTATCTTTTTTAGGATATGTATATGCGTACAATTACAATGCATAATGAAGTGTCCAGTAGTATATATGTAATTGACTTTTTAGTAATGATAATATTTATAATATTCGATTTGAGAAATTCTTTTGGTGTTTGTCAAGCATTATTGGTTGCTTTAATATTGATAGTCAATTGTTGAAATTTTAGAGAATTAGGTTCCTACTGGCATGGAAATGTATATAATTTTGATCGTTATAATTGCTGAGAAAATAACTTTTAGTGGTAACATAATCTTGCCACTGAATATAAATATTTTTTGTGGCAATTTTAGTCGCTACTAAAGAACATTTTTAGTGGCGACATAATCTTGTCGCTGAAAATAAATATATTTTGGAGCGACCGTAGTCGCTGCTAAGGTCAATATATAGTGGCGACCATCTAATATTTGTTCTTATGGAATAACTTTTTGTAGCATTTTCTCCAACCTTTTATGGAAATTATGTCACTACTAAAAGAACATATTTTGTGGCGACTACAAATGTCGCCACAAATAACCTTCAGTTACGGTTTTCCTTGTGGCAATCCAAAAGTCGCCACTAAACCCATTTAGCAGCGACTCCTAGGGTTTTGTGGCGACTTTAGTCGCCACAATAAGGGTGATTTCTTGTAGTGGTGATTCGGACCTTAAATGCAAATTTGATGTTTAAAGAAGTTTTGAGAATTTTTATTGATCTTGAGATTTAATTCGATATTCATGATGTTATTTGGTGATTTGAGTATACGAATTAGTCCATAGGATATTTTTGAGGTTGTGTGTATATTTGGTTTGAAGACCTGAGGGTTCGGGTGAGTTTTGGATAGGCCACGAGGTGAAATTATGGACTTAGGAAATTGTACGCCTGCAGGCTTCGCATTTTTCAAACTTTCTTCATAATTCCCAGGTTCGCATTTCCCAAACTTTTTTCGCAATTCCTAGGCTTCGCATTTCCCAAACTTTCTTCGCAATTCCCAGGTTCGCATTTCCCAAACTTTCTTCGCAATTCTCAGGTTCGCATTTCCCAAACTTTTTTCGCAATTCCCATATTCGCAATTCCCAAACGTTTTTCGCAATTCCCACATCTGAGACCTGCAATTTTATACTTAGCCGATTTTAAACCCCATTTTTTATATTCTCTCAAACACAAACACAATTAGGCGATTTTTTAAGAATTCCTTCTTCTCCAAATCAATTGTAAGTTATTTTTAACTAACTTTCTTCAATTCATAGCATCTTTTAACATGATTTCAACGTAAAATCAAGGATTTTCATTGGGAAAATTGGGTGTTTTGGGTAG
This sequence comes from Nicotiana glauca, assembly GCA_026770625.1. Taxonomy (NCBI): domain Eukaryota; kingdom Viridiplantae; phylum Streptophyta; class Magnoliopsida; order Solanales; family Solanaceae; genus Nicotiana; species Nicotiana glauca. The sequence continues at coordinate 90,923 of MU787326.1, forward strand.
AACCTAGATTTTTCAAAAATTGGGGATTTGGTCCTCGATTTGAGGTCCGATTTCAAAATAAATCATGTATTTGAGTTCTTGGGGGGAATGGGTAATCGAGTTTTGGTTCGAACCTCGGGTTTTGACCATGTGGGCCCGGGAATGATTTTTGACTTTTTGGGTAAAACTTTGGAAAATTTATTTTCGTGCATTCAAATTGATTCATTTAGCATTTACTGATGTAACTAAGTAATTTGTGACTAGATACGAGCGGATTGGTGGTAGAATCAAGGGGTAAAGCTATAATTGAATCGTGAATTATGTTCGAGGCATCGAGACATCGAGGTAAGTGTTTGGTCTAACCTTAGCTTGAGAAAGTAGGAATTGAGTCTTATTTGCTATGTGGTAATTATTGAGTACGACGTATAGGCATGGTGACGAGTATCTATACATTAGTTTCTAGCATGCCCGTGAGTCTTTATATTGTGATTATCATGACTTCGTTGTGTCTTTCATGACTTGGTGATGGTTTCTAATTGTTGTATAAAGTTTGTGGAAAGAATTATGACCTATGAACATTGAGGAGCGTTGGCTCATGTTGTATAATGAATTGTGAAAGTATAAGTGACAACTGAACTTTTAGAGCATTGGCTCGAGTTGAGAAATGAGCTGTGAAGGTAAAAGTGATAATTGAACCTCTAGAGCATTGGCTCGAGTTGTGAAGTGATTGTGAAGTAAAAGTGAGAAAGAGAAGAGATCATTATGTTGTCACCCTTGCCAGGATATTGTTGGTGATGTGGATGTTATTGATGTTTTTCCCTTGCTGGGATTTAATTGTTGACTTGTTGCTCCCTTATCGGGATTCTTATTGCAAATTTCCTTTATTTCCTTGCCCTATTGTTTGTGATTGTTGTTTGGGTGAGGATCAGCGTAAAGCACGAAGAGTGATGCTGTGCATTATTTGTTTCATGAGGAAAGAGTGTAAAGCACGAAGGGTGATGCTGTGCTGTACAATGTACCATTCCGTGCATATTATATTGACTTCATGGTGAGGAAAGAGTGTAAGCATAAAGGGTGATGCCATGTCGCATGATGTACCATTTCGTGCCTATTATATTGATTCTTATAGTGAGGACGAGAGTAAAAGCACGAAGGGTGATGCCGTGTACTTGTCCTTGATTTCCCTGTCCCTTGCTGATAATTGAATTATATTATCCTTTATGTTTATTTACTAGTTTTTTGTTGTTACTTGACGTTATTTCGAGGATATAGATTCCCTTACCCTATTTGCCTTGTGATTATTGTTTAGGTGAGGAAGAGCGTAAAGCACAAAGGATGATGCCGTGTATTTTTTGGTGAGAGAGTGTTAAAATACGAAGGGTGATGCCGTGTATTATTTTGGTGAGAGAGAGTAAAAGCACGAAGGGTGATACCGTGCACTTGTCTTTGATTTCCTAATTTTTATTGATAACCGTGTTACGGTTTCTCTACACTAAATTACTGGCTTCCTGTTGATACTTGTTGTACCCTGCAGCATGATTTCCCCTTCCTATTTTCAATTAAACTGTGGTGATCCTCATATTTATTTGTTTCTCTTCTGTTACTATTCGGTGTTTCCCCGCAGCATGTTTTCCCCCTCCCATACTTGACTGTATATGACTGTTTTTTTCTGTACTTCTTTTCTGATGTATATAGTTAAATTGCACAGGTTTATTTGGTAGTCTGGTCCTAGAGTCGTCACTACTTTGCCGAGGTTAGACTAGGCACTTACCAGCACATAGGGTCGGTTGTGCTGACAATACACTCTATACTCTTTTGTGCAGACCCCAGTGTTGTAGACTTCGGACCGCAGTGGGATTGCTGATTCTTAATCATCAGGCGACCCGAGGTAGCCCTGAAGGCGTCCGTAGGCCTTGGCATCTCCTTGTATCTACTTTCTTGTTTCTTACATGTATTTCTAGAGACAGTGTGGTATTTAATTCTTTCAGACCTTTATTTATAATATTCTTAGACCGTCTGTGAAACTGTGACACCAGCTCTGGGTAGTCGAAATTCAAATTGTTGTATTAGGATATTAATGTTCAAATGGCTTGTTGTTTTTCTTCCGCTTATATTAAATTCCGTTATTTAAATGGTATTACTTCGAAATTGTGAATGAATATAAAACGGGTAAAAAGGTAAATTGTGCTATTAATTAGCTTGCCTAGCTCGTATTAGTGAGCGCCATCACGACTCCCGAGGGTGGAAAATCCATGTCGTGATAAGTTGGTATCAGAGCTCTAGGTTACATGGGTCTCACAGTTCACAGACAAGCTTAGTATAGTCTTAGGGATCGGTACGGAGACGTTTGTATTTATCTCCAGAGGCTATAGAGTAAGGAAAAAATTCACATCCATTCTTTTCCGTCGTGCGATTTTGTTCTCTCAATGCTAAATTGAAACCTCTACTCTTGCCCTTTCGTGAATGGGGAGGTCATGTACCTCTTTTTCTGCCGAGCAGTAGCATAGACCAGTAATAGATTAGCTACCTCTTCGGAGGCTTTGTGGAGGTTGGGTAAGTTTCACCAAGCTCTTCATTACTACTTTTATCGGTGCATCTACTGAGGGTCCCTAGGATTGTCTAGGCAGCTGTCATGAGGTTCTCAGGAACATGGGGGATAGTTGAGACCAATGGGGTCAATTTTGCCACTTTTTGCTTGTCTGGATCCGCCAAGACTTGGTGGAGAGATTATTGCTTGGCTAGACAAACCGAATCGCCAGCTTCGACTTGGGAGCAGTTCACGCAACTATTTCTGGAGAAGTTTCTCCATATCACTCAGAGAGAGGTACTAGAGGGGGAGGTAGAGGTATTACAGGTGGAGCTAGAGATGCTAGAGGTGGAGGTAAAAGTATTAGAGGTGGCGGTGCAAGTATTGTTCTTGTTTGTGGTAGAAAAACTTTGGTTTTATTTTGCGCCGTATCTGGTCATGCATAGTGATTCATTGAGTGCCCTTATTTATGTGTATACACCGGCGAGTGATTCTATTGTGGTGGATCGCGTCCATTGTTCATGTGTAGTGGTTATTGGAGGTCTTGAGACTCGTGTAGATTTGTTTCTTCTGTACATGGTTGGTTTCGATGTTATATTGGGGATGGACTGGTTATCACCTTACTACGCTATCTTGGACTACCATGCCAAGATTGTGACCTTAGCTTTACCGGGTTTGCCTCATTTAGAGTGGAGAGGGACTCCTGGTCATTCTACCCGCAGTATTATCTAGTACGTGAAGGCTCGGTGTATGGTAGAGAATGGGTGTTTTGCTTATTTAGCATATGTTCGTGATTCGAGCACTGAGGTTCCTCCTATTGTTTCTGTGCCCATTGTTCGTGAGTTTCCTGATGTTTTCCTTTCAGACTTGCTGGGTATGCCACCTGCTGATACCCAATTTTTTCCTATATATTTTCTCTATATATAATCAAATACTTTCAAAATAGTATATGTATGCATTTATAAGCATGCCCAAAAGTTTTGGTATTTTTTCTCAATTTTTAGGGTTTTTGAGAATCAATTTGTTGTCTATTTTAACAGTACAAAATCTAAAATTATTCCCAAAATTATTATTTTTAGGTGAATAACTTATTTCATCCCATATTTACAACAAAATATAATCAATATGGTTTTTGCATATTTTTGCAAATTTATTTGGCATTTCTAAAGCTAAATTGCATATAATTACAATTGTAGCCTATTTTGTAATTAATAGTATTTTATAATTATAAAATTAGTTCCAGTATTTTTAATTCAACATTTGTATTCTATTTATTGATTCAGCACTTTCAATATATTTTAGAAATCCTTTATTATTTTTTATAAATTAAAAGGGGAAAATTGGCTATTTAAAACTTGGCCAGATTTCATTAGAATTCTAGCCAAATTGCGTCCCAATTCAGCCCAATCTTAACCCCAAATCAAACGACCCAATTATAATTTTTAAACCCGCCCCTGATCTAATTTCAAACCCACCCGATCGGTCCTTTAATATAGGCCGTTGATCATTTTGATCAACGCCCACAATTCTTTATTACCTTTTTTAATTCCCAAACCGCCCTAATCCTATCTCATTTTCCCAAATCCGCCGCCCTAAAATCCCTTCATCTCTCAGGCTCTCTCTAACGCGCGAAAACCCTAGCCACCATTAACCGTTTCTCCGACCAAATTCTACCGGCGTCCATGGCTTCCCAGGCCATGGACGGCCTGTGCTCCCTTCCATTCACCCCAAATCGTGGTTGTTCAAGTTTTTCAAGGTTCGACTTCAACAAGGTCTGTCCAGATCCTCTACCGATCTGAGTTCCTTTGGTTTCTCCGGCCCCGTTCCGGCATGTTCGAGCTTTGGCAAGGCTTAGCCATGGCCCAGACCTGTTCAAAGACCAGATCTTTCTAGGTCTTCTCGTTTCTAGGATTTCTGAGAAACCCTAGGTTGCGTGTTCGAGGTTCTTTCTTCCTTTGTTTTCTTAGATCTGTAACAAATCTGTGTTCTACTCGAGGTCTTGATGTTTTCCCCTAATTGTCTTTCTCAAAATTAGTCTGTTCAAATTAGGGTTTTCGAAATCTTAAAAACAATTCTTCTTCTTCTTCTTCTTTCTTTATGTGAATCTATTTGTTCATGCCATGTCTTGTGTGATTTTGCTTGTTCTTATGTTTTGCCGTTAATATGCATTTTCCTCTATTTTTCTATGACATGCTTTACATGCCTATCTTATGCGTTCCTTTACCATTTTCTTACTGAGTTTTGCTTGTCTTTACTGAACCTTCGTTTGAGTTCTAAACCGGTTTCTTCTACTGTTTCCTAAGTGCTATGTCACCTCTAAACTTGCTTAAGTTTTGACCTTTCTTTTAAACTTGTTCTTTATGATTCTTTACTCTACTGATTCTAACTTGCTGTGTGTGTACTTTCTCATAAGACTCTGAAAGAGTTCCCTAAGTTTTGTTTTGAGGGCTTGCCTTCTCCTTTCTGTATCCTACTCGAATTGAAACCCTAAGTTTGGGGTTTTTTGCGAGTTTTGGTATTATTTTGGGGTTAAGGTTATACTCCAAAACCCTGGGCTCTCTCAAACTCATGCTGAGTCTATAACTGAATTGGAATTCTTTTTGCTTGTAATTTGGAACTTTCTATGCATGTCCTTTCTCTCTTGTTTGATATTGCTATGCTTTATATGCAAGGGCCTTTCTCTCGAAATGGTTCTGCCAACTCATGATTGATTCCAATTTCCGTTATTAAGGCTCGATTGATTGTTACTGATTTTTCAATTAAATCTTTTCCCCCTTTTCCTGACTAAGTTCATTCAAAGGCTTTTAAATTTTTGCTGTTTGATTACTGTATTTTCCTTATTTTCTCAAAACCATGTACTATTGGCTTCTTGCCTTAAATAGACTATATGAACTTAACCCTATTATGCTACTCTGAAAAGGTTTTCATTACTTTCCTTTCCTTAATTACTCATCCCCGGTTGAAATCAAATCCCTTTGACTAAGGGAGATCCTCTTTGATTGACAGAAATTTTATTTCCTTGCCTTTTTGTTTACTAGCTCCTGCACTATAAAAAGAGGTTTCTTTCTGCACCTTTGAAGAGGGAGAAAAGAGAAAGAAAAAGGGGAAAAAAAAGAAAAACAAAAAGGGAAAAAAAAAGAAAAAAATAGACACAGACTTCTGAATTAAGAACACGTTTTCGAATACTTCTCACTTTCAAATACCTTCTATACTATTACTTTCTCTACTGAGCACCCTGCTCCCTTTCTCTTTACTGTTTGGAACATTCTTGAGCTCTTCATGAATTCACAATACTTGCGGAGGAATTGATCCTGCTGACTGCTAGCTATTTGTTTGCTTTTGTTGTTTTCTGTTCTAAACTTGCAACTGGTATGTCTCTCTAGTTAAATAATACCCTCTAAACTATGTGTTTATTTTATGCCATGCTCTCTTGCACTATGTGTTCATTCTAGTCTGTTATGCTCTCCTTCCCTATACTTCTGCACCCTTAGTTTGTTATGCTTTCTTGCTTTCCTTGTGTTTCTGTAGATGTTTGTCTATGTGAGTCCCTTCCCTTTGGCCCCCTCTTGTGTTTGAGTGTAGTTCTGAGTCATTGTAGCATCCTATTATTGCCATCCATGACTTAGAACCAGGTTCTTTTGAACCCCTACTCAAATGCTTTCCTATTCCCTCTCCCCTTTATGTGTTGAGCTTTAACTTGGGTCTGGCAGTGCCCTAATCACCACTCAGACCCTAAGTTTGACTCCTCAGAGTCTGCTCCTATTTGTTTGACCTAAGCAGGGGATCAGGGGTGTGCCAGCCTATGCCATGGCTGGGCATGACCACCCTCTTCTATGGTTCCTATCTCACTTTGCACTCATTCCTAGTTTCCTAAGTTCTACCCACATTTGGTAAGCCATGCTTTGGGACCTAGAGTTCCCTCTGAACTTGGATGCCTGAGGGCTGGTAATTCCACACTTGCACCATTCTGTTACAATATTTATTATTCAGAGTGTAAGCATTGCCTGGGGTCCTGGAGGCACCATGGAACTTTGAAACACTCTAAGTAAGAGAGGGCCTTGGAATCTGGAATCTGGATTTGGTGAAACACATGTTATTGGATATTGAGATTGACTTAGGCTGCTCGGATCTAGCTGTAGGCTGTGATGTATTTTTAATTGTTTTCTTTCTTTCTTCTGATTATGTAATAAACTTGTAAAAAGAACTCGGAAAATATTAGTAAAGGGTGTGGGAGGGGTTTACTTTATTGCTAAAGGGTAGATGTCACACCTCCTTTTTACCGCTAGGGCCTATTTACTACACCCCGGGGAGGGATCTAATAAAAGGAAGGAGTTTTTCCAATTTAAGGACAGTCGTAACGGGATTAATTTATTTTTATTTTCAGAGTCGCCATTTGGGAAAATAATGGTGTCCCAAGTCACCGATTTAATCCCAAACCGAGGAAAGGTTGACTCTGTTACAGTCTGCGAACTAGAAATCCGGATAAGGAATTCTGTTAATCCGGGAGAAGGTGTTAGGCACTACCGAATTCCGTGGTTCTAGCACGGTCGCTCAACTGTTGTATTTGTTTTTATCTGATTTTTTTATATGTTCCATTTTATGTGCATTTATTAATATTCCGCTTTATCATTTTTTAAAGACTTGCAACGTCGTGAAAATACATTTCGAGCCACACCGTACCAGTACGCCTGTGGCTTTTAATACATTTCGACTTCGTTGGGATTTGGATTTGGGTCACGCAAGGGTGCACCCTTATTAGGATGGTAAAATTTATTAAATACGCGCCTAAGCTATCTACGTCTTGTTAAATTTGGGAAAGACCGTGAAATTTGCTAAACGGTCCTTCCAAATCTAAGTGTTTTATAACAATTAATTGAGGGCCCCGTACATTTTTATTCATTAACGAGGCTCATCTCATTTATTTCAAGAGGTCAAGCCTAAGGTGTGCTACACTTTCTACTACTGTTTTTTGTCTTATTGAAGTACCAAATAGTTTTGCCTAGCTGTGATTTGTGTTTTTATTTCATTTAGGCCTTTGTGTGCTTTGGGCCTTGAATTCAGGCCAGTGAAGAACAGAACACAGCTGTGCGTGGGGCTTATTCTAGCCCAGTTCATATACATTGGTTCATTCAAATAGGCAACGAAGCTATTGCTATTGGATCTTGGCCTTTCTGCCTGAATCAGGCCCGTGAATCCAGAACAAGCACAAATGTTACCACTAATCTAGTAATGGATTTACAATGTTATCATAGCTGCTATATATTATCAGAAATTAATCAACGCAATAACACTGAATTCCTATTTGATTATTACTGTTTTGACCTATTCAAATTAACTACATCTGTTATTAAACTATTCATATATTAACTATCATTATAACAGATTTCTACTATTATTATCAATTGAAATTCTACAGGTTCAAATGCAGAGTTGAATTACTGTTTTTGTTCAATTGGAAATAGTAAAACTAAACTATAGAAAACATATTCGAGTTGAAGTACAAATTTCGTTCATATTTAAGCCTCTATTTTACATCTGCTACTAGATATTAACACAAGTTTTTATAGCTGAACTAGTCTAAACAATTCAAGGCCATTAACAGCATTCAAATTCTAACACATTCATGCTTTTACAAATTAATAACTGGTTGATACAAAATTAAGGCTAGCAAGTGACTTTCAAAATTTCATTTCATTTTCCTGGTTCGTAACAACTGAAGATCCAAAAACTCTCAATCAAAATAGATTTTAACATTTGTTTTCAATTTTTCTAATCTCTAATCTAATGTAACTGTTTTTCTACTAATCTACTTCACATGTGATTATATATATGTCGATTAAACTAAACTACTTAAAAAAAATTCAATAATTCGAGTCCAACAGTCCAATTATACATATATTTCATTCCTAATGAATACACATGAATCTAACTAATTCTACATTGACAAAATAAACAAAATCAATAGACTAATGGCATCAATCGAACACTTTATATCTCCACACTTTATGACTACATCTTCGAGTTTTTATAAGTGTACCTGGAAGTAGAAGATTCAATGAGAAACTAGGTAAAAATAAGGATCAATAACCACAGCAACACACAACAACTTGTTAACACAGCTTCAGCAACCAAATCCAGATCAAATAAGCACGGATCAACAGACAAAATGCCAAAATGCAGAAGAATTTTAACTTGAACTCAAGCCAGAATTAATGGAACAGTAATATTATAGGATTTAGAGAATTTTCTAAGGATGAAACTAGGAAATTCGAATTTTCAGAGATTAGAA
>MU787326.1:122307-133461 GCA_026770625.1 Nicotiana glauca
ATCTGTTTAAGTAATAATAACTGGGTAACTGGTTTTAACGTTTCAGTGTCACGTTTTCAATATAAGACTCTTATGAGCCTGCAATGCTTTTAAAATTTCTGCAAATCTGTCCGAAGCAATTCTTGTAAATTTTCTAATCATCTCTTGAATCTATCTTTGAAAACAGTCTTTTACCTCACTCTTTCTTTTAAGGTATTTTCACTTTCAAAACTCCTCTTCACAAGTCTACTATATTTTCACTCAAACAAATATGCTGATTTCAAAGTTATTTTAGAACTTCTGCAACTTTCAACTTTCTGTTTTAACTCTTGTGCATTAGGCTCTTGTTTGAAATCAATGTTTTCTGAATAACTTGTTTAGAATACTTCAATCTCTGATAATTGGATCCGAGTTGCCTAACGTAGACTTTTTTATCTGATTCTATGTGTTAAACTAGTCCGTCAGCCGCTTAAGTTTTAATTTAAAGACCAAACCAGTATGTGAAAGGCATGCCAAACTATATGCTATATGACTTACGGGGTTTTATGTGAGCCTTGCATGTTTGTTTGTCAATCCCCTTATATTCTATTTGTTTTGGTTGTCGCTACTAGCATTTTGTCCTTTTAAAACCCCATATATGCCTCTACCCCTTTCTTCCCCTTTAGGATTAGAAGTCCTAATACCCCAGGACTGATAGGTTGGGACGGGTATTAGCATGCAATAAGTAAACGAGACTAATCGCATTTAATATCTTAACGGGGTGGGAAGGGTAGAATATGGATATGATGACCGGTGCACTAATATCTCGTGCGACCCCTCTTTGAGGAGTGATTGCTGGGTATTGTACCGATGTGATCCATATTGTATTTAATCCTAGGACCTCTTTTCCCTTTTCTTTACTTGTATAATGTTTTTTTCTTAAATTTATGTTCCAATTAATCCCCCTCTTTTAAAATCACTTATGTCATTTCCCTTCCTTTTCTAAGATTTTAAATTTTGTCTGTAACTACTATATGCAAATTTTATATGTTTCTTTCTACTCTTCTTAAAGTCACAACTAAGCATAGCCGGGAACCACACTAGTGGATCTTGAGGGGTGCCTAACACCTTCCCCTCGAGATAATCTCAAGCCCTTACCCGAACTCTGGTTTTTCTTTCAAAAGATCTTCTTCTTTTTTAAAGTGTCCTAATGCACTATAATCATTAGGTGGCGACTCTTCAAATTCCATAGCCCGATTCCTCAAAAGGGAATGAGAGTTATTTTGTCCATAATATCGTAAACCCGATTTCGCCTTAGAAAAAAGGGGGCGTCGACACCACCCGACAGGAATATTGACTTTTGCATTGATTTGGCTCCGGGTACTCAGCCGATTTCCATCCCGTCGTATCGTATGGCCCTGCCTGAGTTGAAACAATTAAAGGAACATTTGCAAGACTTGCTTGAGAAGGGTTTCATTGGACCTAGTGTTTCGCCTTGGGGTGCGTCGGTGTTGTTTGTTAAGAAAAGATGGTTCGATGAGGATGTGAATTGATTACTGGTAGTTGAACAAGGTTACAATCAAGAATAAGAATCCATTGTCGAGGATTGATGATTTGTTTGATCAGCTTTAGGGTGCTAAGGTATTTTCGAAGATTGACTTGAGATCCAGCTACCATCAGTTGAGGATTTGGGCACTCGATGTCCTAAGACAGCTTTACGCACTCGGTACAGGCATTATGAGTTCTTGGTTATGTCATTCGGGTTGACAAATACCCTAGCAGATTTTATGAATTTGATGAACCGAGTGTTCAGGCCTTATTTGGATTCATTCATGATAGTCTTCATTGATCATATTTTGATGCCGTGCACTTGTCCTTGATTTCTCTGCCCCTTGCTGATAATTGAGTTACGTTGTCCTTTACGTTTATTTACTGATTTTCTGTTGTTACTTGACGTTATTTCGAGGTTATAGATTCCCTTACCCTATTTTCCTTGTGATTGTTGTTTGGGTTATGAAGAGCGTAAAGCACGAAGGGCGATGTCGTGTATTATTTTGGTGAGAGAGTGTTAAAGCACGAAGGGTGATGCCGTTTATTGTTTTGGAGAAAGAGAAAGAGTAAAAACACGAAGGGTGATGCCGTGCATTTGTCTTTGATTTCCTAATTTTTATTGATAACCGTGTTATGGTTTCTCTACACTAAATTGCTCGCTTCCTGTTGATACTTGTTGTACCCTGCAACACGATTTCCCCTTCCTATTTTCAATTAAACTGTGGTGATCCTCATATTTATTTGTTGCTCTTCTGTTACTATTCGGTGTTTCCCCGCAGCATGTCTTCCCCCTCCGATACTTGACTGTATATGACTGTTTCTTTCTGTACTTCTTTTCTGCTGTATATAGGTAAATTGCACAGGGTTATTTGGTAGTCTGGTTCTAGCCTCGTCACTACTTTGACGAGGTTAGGCTAGTCACTTACCAGCACATGGGGTCGGTTGTGCTGATACTACACTCTGCACTCTTTTGTGCAGACCCCAGTGTTGTAGACTTTGGACCGCATTGGGATTGCTGATTCTTTTTCATCAGGCGACCCGAGGTAGCCCTTCAGGCATCCGTAGGCCTTGGCGTCTCCTTCTATCTACTTTCCTATTTCTTACATGTATTTCCAGAGACAGTGTTGTATTTAATTCTTTCAGACCTTTATTTGTAGTATTCTTAGACCGTCTGTAAAACTGTGACACCAGTTTTGGATAGTCAAAATTCAAACTGTTGTATTAGATATTCATGTTCAGATGGCTTGTTGTTTTTCTTCCACTTATATTAAATTTCGCTGTTTGAATGTTATTACTTTGAAATTGTCAATGAATATAAAATGGGTAAAAAGGTAAATTGTGCTATTAATTGTCTTGCCTAGCTCGTGTTAGTAGGCGCCATCACGACTCCTGAGAGTGAAAAATCCGGGTTGTGACATGGATTCATTAGTTTTGTCATTAAGTTTTTTCAAAAAATTCAGCAGAATATGCTGAAGTTATTTAGTTCATTTATAAAAACTTTAGCACTAAATAAGCTGAAGTTTTTTTTATCCTGGATAAGTTTTTTCAAAAACTTTAGCAGAAGATGTTGAAGTTATTTAGTTCATTTGTAAAAAATTCAGCACTAAATAAACTGAAGTTTTTTTGTTCTGAATTCATTAGTTTTGTTATAATCAGACTACTATAAAATAATCAGATTGCCAACAGTATCTAAATCATAAAATTTTGAAAATAAATAAACTTGAAACGAACAGAATTATCATGAAAAGAATCACTAAGTGTGACCTTAAACTTCCCTTATGTGAAAATATTCACAAATTATTGTTTACTAACTTACGTAATTATTTATAATTTATTTTTAAATAATCTGATCAACATGCTTATGACAATCATCTCATGAACTAAAATTTCATAGCAACTACCAACAGTAGCAGAAGAAAGTAGTAGAAGAAGAAAACGAAGGATGAAGAAAAAGAGGGCTGAAATTGCATAAAAAGTTAATACAAGTTAAAAATAAAAATGAAAAATATATATAAATTAAATGGAAACGATTAAATAAAATAGTGCGTGCACTTTTTACGAGAAAAAAGAAGCAGTAGAATGCAGAGAGCGCTCGAATATGAACTAGACAAGTTAGATTCATGCGTCAGTATCCACGCGCTACAAAGTGCGAGCACGGAGGCTTTTGTGGGGAAAAAGGCGGAAAGATTTATAAACAGTTGTAACTTTTTCCAACGTATGAAGGAAGAAAACAAGGAAGGAACGAGAGAAAAGACTTCAGTGGTTGTGGTAGTGAGTGGGAAGCACGTTCCTAGCTAACGCAATCATCGTCATGTATGAGACACGCGTCATGTTTCCTTTTTCCTTAATCACTGTGTTGTCCATAGTCACTTCCCACTACAAAAAAAATATGGCCGCTGAGATCTGTGGGACTCACCTTTTATCGATGTGAGGACCCTTCCATTCTCTCTCTCTTTTTTAAATAAATTTTGTCCAAATTTTAGGTGTTTTTTCCTTCTCTCTCTGATATTTTGCTTTGACATTTCTCCCTTCTTTTTTGATAAATTTTGCCCTTCGATTCTTTTTTAATTTTATTTTTACCTAACGTTCAATACACATTTTGAGGCCGTTCTTGATTAATCCAATTCTGTATTGCTTAAGGTCTATTAAAGAGCAACTCGTTTGTCGTTTCCGATCAAGATACTTTTTTTTATGAGAAATTTTAATAAAACACTATTTTTAATGATAATTAGTTATCTATAGATAACATTTGCTATATTACAAATTGTAAATATATTTTCTATTATAATAAGATGTATTAGATGTATTTAAACTACTATATTTGTTTAACCAAAAAATAATATTTTGGTCAAAGTTAGAATTTAAGATGAAAAAATCGAGTTACTGATAATCAAGAAACCAAAAAAGAATAATAGACTTTGAGAATAAGAATAAAGCAGTAAACAAATTTGTATTTCAGTATGATATCAATGATTTTCCTGTGTCCCTACAAATGATGAGACTCCTTCCCTTTATAGTTGATTCTAGGTGAAAGAATGAAACCTAAGCTTTAATGAGGCAATTATGAGTAATAAATGACATTAAATAAGCCGTTACACAATCATTCATATTAAATACCAGTTTTCTAACGTATCAGGTATTTAATATTGAATTTGGACTCCTTTTTGTCTTCAGATTCATGTCTTGAATGCCTTCCGATCCCTTGGCTTTAAATGACTTGAATTGGTACGAGAGTCGTGTCTAAACTGTTTCTCGTGCCTGTTTAACTTCTTCTTCCCGTATCTGTTATCTCCTGTGTCTTTTTTTCAATTGTTACGCTTTGACCATTTGACCAGTCCACGTGTCATGCCATGTCATTTTCAATATAAAATTAACTTTTTCCCAATACAGATAGTCCCCCCACTTTTCATTTATTTATCAGTTAAATAATTGGAAAGTGGATCTTCATGAAAAGGGGATTTTTACCATAATCAATGCGTATGACAATATTGACGTCTCAGCTGTCTTTTCCATTTAATGTTCTGTCCATGTGTCACTTTTTGATTGATTCTACTATTTTGCACCCTTTTTCAAGGCTTCTTCACTCCTACTATTCACGAAGTGATAGTTGCCTTTATTATAGGCTTTTCATCATTACTCTTCTAAGTTTGACGGTTGCCATCATATACATACTTAACCTTTTCTTCCTTTGTCTTCTTCTCCATAAATCTTTAGCAGACATTTTCTTCCTCACTTTTGCTCTCTTTTGATTCATCCTTGCTCAACAATAGCGTCTCCAAACCCTAACCCTAAAAGAGTTCCAATTTTAGACAAATTCCCCAATGCCCCTGTTAGACATAGAAGAGGCAGAGGAGGCAGGCTTCGTACAGGATTAGAATCTACTCGAGGCGACTCTTCTGGTTCTTCTTCTAGGAGTTCCATTCCAAAAACTCCTTCTTCTAAAGGTAAAGAAATTCTTGATTCTTCTCGAGAACCTTTAGTTGATGAAATCGTACCCAGCGATTTATCTTTTGTAAGTGATAGACAGTCTCTTCAAAAACAAGTTGCTGGTTTAGAAAAAGCTGATACTTATCCTACATTAGTGACCGAACTTACAATCCCTACCATCAGAGGAGATTGTAACTGGAGAAATAGTCTTCGAATGTCAATTCCTTCCATAAATCAAAGAATTTCTTCTTTTAGGATTGGGTACTCTTTTGTTTATACTTACCCTTTTACTTTGGGTTTTAATCCTCCGATTGACCCAATTATTCTCGACTTTTGCCGTTTCTTTAATATTTGTTTGGCCCAAGTTGGTCCTTTAGTATGGAGAGCAGTGGCTTGTTTGAGATATTTATCTACCAAAGCCAATGTTAATTTCACCTTTTCTCACCTTATCCATTTATACCATCCTAATTTAATTCGCCATGGGGTTTTTACCTTAACTGCGAGAAGCAAGAAGGTTTTGGTAAGCCCAGAAGACGACAATGATCGTGGATGGTATGCCCGTTACGTTGCTGTACGTACGGTGGACTTGCTTGGTGAAACAAATATTCCCTTCCCTGAGAAGTGGAATTTTGCACGTAAGTTTTTTTTTATTTGACCGTACCTATTTTTGAGAATCTCAATTCTTTTTCTGACTTCGTCTCTTTTTGTTTTTTTATGGCAACCATGGGAGATGTGGAACCTGTTCCCAACTTCCGTGGTTGGGTAGATTCAATTTTGAAGATTGCTCCTAAGGAGCAAAGAACTTGGAAATCAATTTCTGCTTTACATGGCTGGAAAGTTAAAACACACGGTATCGCCTTTTTTTTACACACTTTCCTTTTTGCACATTAAGTACCTTTTCCTTAATGTTGACTGTGTATCCTTCTTTTAATCAGGATTTGGCAACAGAGGAATGGCAGCTGATGTAGCTACGACCATTCGCATGTCTGGTAATGCTGCACTTGATTGGACAAGGCTCGAACCTTGCTTCAAAAAAGGAAAACTATAGGAGAAGGTTCTAAGAATGAGGAAGAGGAAAACACCTCGTTAATAGCCAGGCCAAGAGTTAGGAGACGAGTCATTAACGATGATGAAATTGAAGATACTCCTACTCAAACCTCGACCACCGAGCCGGTTTTGATTCCTTCAGACGAGGACACCGCGCCAAAAGACACAAATGAATCAATTCAACGTCTCTTTGATAGTGGTTTGAGGGTGGCGAGCTCGGACCTGTTTTTGATGAAGCTCCTCTTTCTTCATTTGTACCTACTTCCTCCATTCCTTTGCCAACCATAAGTGTTTCCTTGCCAGCATTGACTGCTTCTGTTCTTTCACCAGTTTTGACTGCTCCTACTTCCATTCCNATTCCGCTGTCCCATCTTCATCTGTCCCACATATAAAAGTAAGTTCTAGCAATAGAGGCATGACTATGAGGAGTGTCACACTTGAAGTCCCTGCTAATCAAAGTCTCTTAAGAAAATCTGGGGGAGCTGATACTTGTCTTGAACCTCTTATTGGAGAAATCGAGAAGAACAAGATGCAGAGCCATAGTTGTTACACTTTGATGAATGATATAGTTCATTTAACTTTAAAGGTAATTTTCTTGACCTTGAATGCTTCTCTTCTTTTCTTTCTAAGTTCTTACTTCTATACTTTATAACTGTAGGCTAATCTTATTGGGACTGAGTTGATGGAGCGAGTCTCTACATTGGAGAAAAAGGAGCGAGAGTCTACAAAGGCGATCTCTGAAGCTAGGAAAATAGCTGAGGATGCCTTATTTGAGGCAGCAAACTGGAAAGAACAATTTGAGAGTGCCCAAAGGACTATAGAGGAGTTGCAGGAGGGCATGGCTCACTTGGATCAACAAAATCGTGGCTTAACTTCTAAGCTGGGAATTGTCAATGCTTCTTGGGTCCAGCTTAAAAGGGACAAAGAGCTTTTGGAATGCTCTCTATCTAAAGCCAATGATGAGATTAAAGAGCTTAAGGCACTTATGGAGAAAAAGGAAGAATACGCAAGGGAGTTAGCTCAAAACTTAACTCATGCTCAAAATGACCTAAGAACTTCTTCTGACAAAATTCGTGCCTTGGAAAGTTCCCATGCCTCTCTTGAAGCTTCCTTGGATTCTCACCTAGCTGAGCACCAAATAGCGAAAAATGATCTTGCTAGGTGGGAAAAGGAATATAAGGCTCTGGAGAAGGAATATAATGCTCTTGAAGAAAATTTCAACATAGACGTGAGTTGGGCTTTTCTAAATTCTCGGCGTGATGCTTTGATGGAGGCTACACAAGAAAATTTTGACTTGCAATTTGAATTGGCCAAAGTCATTGACACTATCGAGAAAGGTCAACAACCTGCTGATACTCCTTCTCCAGCACTTGGAACTCCTTCTCCAGTACTTGGAACTCCTGGAACGGAAGAGTTATTGAACTCTGAAGCAGTTACTGAGGTACTTGAAGTTGTGATTCCGACTTCCGAGGGTGAAACTTCTATAACACAGTCTATGGGAATTGAAGTTCCCGTGACTACTGCTTCCCTCGTGGATGTTATCACTTCAAGCTCAGTTGAAACCGCTCCTATTGCTGCTTCTTCAGAAGTTGTGACCGCACCTGTTATTGCCTCTGAAAGTGATGTTACAACTTCTGAAGCTCCAACTCCTTTAGTGACCAGTTAAATGTGTTGAGTTTTTATTGCTTTTTTAATGATTGTTAATGTTATCCCTTGGCAATTTTGAAGGGATCTTTTGATGAAGTCCCCAGTTACCATAATGGGGCATTTGTAAAACAAACATTTTGATGAATAAGTTTTTCCTTAGTCTTTTATGTTAAGAAGTTTTATGAGTACTTCTTTATATTCTATTCTTGCCTATTTACTTATTTAGGACTTATAGAATAGCTTTGCATTTTTATCCTTTGAAAATGCTTTATGATTCTTCTCATGGAATATCAACATGAGGTTTATAAAAGAGGGCCCTTTTATTTTATAGACACTTAATGAAGAAGACGTCTCAACTTCATAATGGTGTTATAATACGACGAAAGTAATAGGAATACACATGTTTTGTATGCAACAACTTTGATAAGTTTTCATTCATAAACTTTGACAAGTTTTTTGACTATTACATGTGTTAAAATACATCTATAACTTTCTCGCAACTGTTTTTCTTGTAACAGATTTTTTACATGATATAAAATAGACAAGGTTTTTCTTCATAACCCGTTTCAGTACATAGTCATAACCCTATCTTTACATATTTAGGAAGGGTTTGAGAAGTGACTTCATTTGCAACATTATAATGAATGTTTTATGCTGAGTGCTAAAGACTTCCTCTCAACACTTGTCTTTTTGTAGCTGAATCTTGATCAACTTTTGCTCGATATTCGTATCTTGTGATATTCGTATCTGTTTTTCTGCACGAATCTATGTATAATATATAGTCCCCCAAGTGTTTGAGCGGTGAAGAAAGAAGTCTCGAGCACTTGTTTGTTCCTCTCAGTTTGGTCCTTTTCCTGAAACAGAAAAATATACGGGACTCGGAGGTGCGATTATAGATGAAGACTGCCTAACCCGTGTGTATTTCCATCAGATTAATGTAACCTTAGGCTCGGAATTTAAGAATATTCCATTTTGCCGTGCAGGTCGTGACTCATCATTTGGCACGAGTTAGGGTTTTTGCCTAGCATCTAAAATCGTTAGTAAAATTTTAACAATTCAAAGGAAAAATTTAACATGGGGATACCTGACTGTGACCACTCCCTTAGAAGTAATATCTCTTTAGATGGACAGCATTCCAATGTGAAGGTAAGACCTTGCCATCCATTGTCTCCAACTCGTATGCTCCTTTCCCTGCAATGTCACGGATTCTATAGGGTCCCTCCCACGTTGGACTTAGCTTTCCAGAGTTAGCAGCCTTCGTAGATTGGAACACCTTTTTGAGCACAAAGTCCCCAATTTTGAAGAACCTGAGACGTGCTTTCCTGTTATAGTATCGTTCAATTACTTGCTTTTGAGCTGCCATCCTTATCAATGCCGCTTCTCTTCTCCCTTCGATCAAATCAAGGTTAACCCGTAACTCTTCATTGTTCGAGTCTTTCGTTGCTTGAACGTATCGTGTGCTTGGTTCTCCTATTTCTACTGGAATTAGAGCCTCAGCACCATAAACCATCGAAAATGGGGTTTCTCCCGTACTTGTTTTTGTCGTTGTACGATAAGCCCATAATACCCCAGGTAATACCTCGGGCCAATTACCTTTCGAATCCTGCAGTCTTTTCTTCAAGTTGTTGATGATAACCTTATTCGTGGACTCAGCTTGTCCATTTCCCACTGGATGATATGGTGTAGATGTTATTCTTTTAATCTGCCAACTTTCAAAAAATTCTGTGATTTGGGCCCCTATGAATTGCGGTCCATTATCACAAACGATTTCCTTTGGTACTCCAAAACGGCATATTATGTTTCTCCAAATGAAGTCTTTAACTTCTTTCTCTCGCACCTGTTTAAAAGCTCCTGCTTCTACCCATTTGGTGAAGTAATTTGTAAGCACAAGTAGAAATTTTACCTGACCTTTTGCTTGTGGCAATGGACCTACGATATCCATCCCCAATTTCATAAAGGGCCACGGGGCTATGACAGGGTAGAGTAACTCAGCTGGCCTATGCATATTATTGCTGTATCTTTGACATTTATCACATTTGGATACGAAATCGTTAGCTTCTTCTTCCATCTTAGGCCAGTAATACCTTGCACGAATTAATGTTTTTACTAACGATCTCCCACCAGCGTGATTTCCACAATGTCCTTCGTGTATTTTCCGCATCACATACTTGTTTGAGAAGGTCTGAGGCACCTTTCTAATGGTCCACCGAACATCTTTCGATAAAGATTCCCTTAATACAAACAACGAGCAGCTTTCTTGTGAAGTGCGTGTGCCTTTGCTTTGTCAATACATACGGTTCCATACTGCAAAAAAGCAACAATTTCGTTTCTCCAATCCCATGTCAAATGATTAAAATTTACCTCATTCTTATCAGGTTCGAGAACGGAATGAAATAAATGTACGACTGAAGCATTTGCATCATTTGCTACGTCTGCCGCAGACGCGAGGTTGGACAAAGCATCTGCTTCTGCATTCTCATCTCTTGGGATCTGCATTACCTTCCAAGTTTGGAATTGTTTTATTAGCTCCCGTACCTTTTCAAGATATTCTTGCATTCGAGTATCCCTGGCTGTATAAGTCCCCAGTATTTGATTAACCACAAGTTGAGAATCGCTCTTGATTATAATCTGTGTTATGCCAAGTTCCCGTGCCAGTTCTAAACCTGCAATTACAGCCTCATATTCTGCTTCATTGTTAGTTATAGAATGACATTTTATAGCTTGTCTAATAGTTTCACCTGTAGGAGGTACGAGAACTATCCCTAGGCCTGCACCTTTTACATTAGATGAACCATCAGCGAATAAAATCCAAGTCCCTGGGTTTGCACCATTAAAAACTTGTAATTCTTTTTCTGCTTCTACATGCATTCCATGAATAAAATTAGCTATGAAATTGGCTAATACTTGAGATTTTATTGCAGTCCTAGGTTGATAACTAATTTCATATTTGCTTAACTCTATAGCCCATTTTGCTAACCTTCCTGATAACTCATGTTTATGCATAATACTTCGTAATGGAAAAGC